>QNGE01001411.1:0-41104 GCA_008508345.1 Paragonimus westermani | reverse complement strand
CATTTTGCACCTTCAAAATATATTGTCGCTGCAAGAATGAGTTGGCGTTGGTACTACTTATGTCACTGCCGGCAACCAGCTGGAGACCGTCGATAGTCTCAGCTATATGGGTAGTGTCATCTTCTCAGCCTGCACTGTTGTTGGCGAGGTGTCCGCGAGGACGACGGAGCACCCAGTGCGTTCATCAACCTTCATCATTTACTGCCTTATAGGCACGTCTAGCTGTTTAAATGTTGAACTCACATTGCATGTGTGCGCTCACTTCTGTTTTACAGATTACATAGCTGGCCTATTTATGCGATACATGCACATACACTCTCAGGATTTCACCACCGTCGTCTCCGCGGTTTATCCCCTATCAGAGGGATCGAGTTTCTTGTCATTCCGACAGTTTATTGCCGTCTACTTCGGAAATTTATGCACTTCGAGACAAATTGCAGAGGTGGTGAAAGTACACAATGTTCGGTGGTAAGGTCATGTACACTGTGTACCGAAACAGCGTCTACAGCACGGCGACTTGCCCAGTGCAGCTGCTGGTGGTAGGAGAAATCTGAAAGGTAACAGGCGAAGAAATGGACGCGAACTATGGAATATTTGATTCCCCAGCTGAGATCATTGGGTAGGTGTTTTCGACATGTTTGTGGCGTTCGCACTCAACCATTGAGCTAGTTAGAAACGGTGTCTAACACAACAGCATTTTTCAGTCAAGAGCGAGCCTCTGTTTCCACCTATTCTTCCTCTACTTCTCCTTGAGGTTCCGTTACTCCGCCGCTTCAGTTACCTCGCTTTGTTTCTTCACTTTACTGTTGTGCTCAATGCCCTGTGTCTTCGTTGAACACTGCTAGGACTAACAGTGGGTCAAGCCACAGTGCCGAAAATCATTATGATGATGGTGATGACGGTTAAAGTATTTCAAGGTCGTTTATCAGAAATGGCGTTGGCTAGGTGTTTTGAACTAACAACACCACCGAGCGCAGAAAGGTCATTTGATCTAAACCGAAGGACAATCTCGGTGCAAAATCCCTCAGTGTGTTATAAAGGCCTGTTAAGAGAGTGTACGCCCTGCTACACAAATACGCTCACATTCGATGAATTACGAATTTTTCCCTGTTCTGTCATCATCCACCAAGAAGTTGATGAGCGTTCTGGGACTATTAATTTCTGGATAGATTTTCGAGTTGAAGCCAACTGTGCTTACTGTGGTGACCTACACTCGTCGAAGATATGAGCACCGTAATATTTGTCACGATTCTGAGATTCCTACAACATACTTTTCCTGTAGACATGCACACGATTGTCGCCATTTGTACATTGTTTGTGCGAACTTGTAAACCATAATTGTTGTGAAGCTAACCGAAATGCATATTTTGGAATTAACACGATAGCCGTAAAAACCATGTTAGCTGTTTAATAATATGCTTTGCGCGCACAGCATAGTTCCCCCACAACAATTCGTTAGACTCGCACTGAGCTGATATGCTTGTATTGTGGTTATCGCCAACCGGTTCTTGATTGGCTTGTCACGGTGACTGGAACCAAAGGATACCTGCTCACAGCTGCCAACAAAAGTAACTTGCAGTACACCAGTTGCAGCACAACTCGTACACCTTTTATCTATTTCGAACCTTAAAGAATAAGGCGAGGAGGCTTGAGAGTGCAGATCGTTCAGTCGTTCGGTCGTTCAACGCTGGCTAATAAACTGGTAAGCTTGTCTGAAAGTGAAACATTTGTTTCTCGGACACAAATGAAAAGTGAGAATCAAATTTTAGAATCTTAGTTGACAAAAATGTTACCTCAATACATGTCACAAATTTTTAATTTTACCTTGGTGGCTAAAAAGTCAGTCTCCAAAACACCCTCGGCACTGAGCCTGGAGCGTTAGGTTGACAAAAGTAGTCTGTTAGATGTTTATTCTGTGAAGTCAACTATTACGATTCTACTGGTAACTGTATATTATTCAGTGTCTCAACTGAAGGTAAAATGCTGTGTGGTATTTGTTAAAATATGCTTGAAGCCGATTTAGGGTTCATAATTTTAGAACAACTTTTGAACAGTCGGTGATTTGGTTTTTTGTTGCCATTTCACTCCTGACAAGGAAACTGCTTCGGTTTCTTCTGCTCCCAAGAAGGTTCTGTATCAGCAGTGAAACGTCACCAATAAACCAAATTACCCAATGTTCACAAGTTGTTATGAAACTATTTTGTGTGGTCATAGCTAAGTTTACTGATGCTGCTATTAACGAACATATCACCAGGATAAGTTGAAATGGGATTAGTTTTTTGGAAAGAAGATTATTCAATGACATTGAATATGTCAACGTTTAAATGAATAGATTCGCTGTTGCTAGATATTGTCGTATGGTTAGCTTTAAAAACCATGGTGGCGGAGTGGTGATGTGTGTGAATTCCAACATGTGGTTCCTCACTTTCAGGGGTTGAACATTATATTAAACACGCATGGAATGTCAAGCAGAAACGTTATCTCTAAAACGAGGGATACAGATTTCGGCGGAACTGTTCACATCCATAGGTGGACTCCGCTTTGTGAATGCATCATAGGATATTCCGTTTTACTGGAGATATTTAAATAACAAGGATGATCGTTTGAGATAAAGGCATGGAAGGAGAACAATAGACTTAGATATTTTTTCCTGCAACTGTAATTTTTATTGAAGTTTGTTGGAGGAAATACACTTATCCTATTCAGTATTAGCATTAATTGATAGGAAGATGGCATCAGCTAGCTGTCACTGCACTCAAAGCCCAAATGGGATGGACAACCTCTGAAATCGAACAGATCCTCAGTCATGCAGCACGAACTGTTTGGACTATTGTCTGTTCCATAGAGTTCTGTCGTGATGTTATCACATTCAATGATTATCCACTAAGTTTTAGTGACTTTTGCAACGAACCAAAAATGTCAGGTCCAAAAGAAGTATCTGCAACAACAACAAAAAACCGCCTATGTGAGTTTGTCATAAAACAGACGGTCATGTGCTGTGTCACTTGCGATTTCTCAGGCAGATTATTCGATGACTGTACAATGCAGATAGACTGCGTTCACTAGGTTGCTCGAGATAAGTCAGTCAGAGTTAGACATGGATACCAAAACTGTTCAGCTCACAACATATTTACCAGTACATCTACACACACGGCAACCTTTGGTTTAACACAAATGATCGACTCTTACACCGTCGGGTGAGAACACATCCCCAACTAATTCAAGGATACAGTGTGTGACATGATTCGAAGTGAAACTGCCAGAAAGCGTAAGCCAACATTTTTTTACCAACCCTCTGCTGAAGATCGCTCAGACAGTCGACACACAAGTCCTTTCTGTGGGTCGATGAAGCATCATAAGGTCGACAACCTTAGGTCACTCGAGGTGTTTTTTGTCACGTACAGCAAACCAGTCATGTTCTCGCAAAATGTAAACCTTAAATCGCCCCAGGTTGGTTCTGATCAAAGACAGACCAGCATACATACGGACATAAGTTATTGGCTTAACAACTTTTGGTGTATCATTAGTGATACGCGTATCGACCGATTGAAGATTACGAATAAACATCAGGTTCTAGTAAAATAATTTTTCATAATTCGTTGTCCGATTTCGTAACCGGGAAGGCAGCTTTTGCTGATGAGCAATTATAGAAAAAAACCGTCTGTCAAATTGCTTGTCACGAATTAACGAGAAGTTTCGCAATATTTTAAACTTAGTCATTGGGTGCAAATATGACGGAATGCAATAAGCAGCGGAAGGTTTGCACAGAAAAGCTGTTTCTACTCAGAGAAGGAGATGAAGCGCAAGTCCCAAAGAACCTTCTTGATACCATCAGACTATTGTTTTATGTGCATTGTACATAATTTCCACATTAGATTATCATTGATTCACAATTCGCATGCTGGATTCAGTCATTGATCGTGAGTGGGAGGTGTGTCTGTTGATTTTCTGTTGATGATTCAAAGAACCTAGTCTTATCCACCTAAGATTTGCTATAGGTTAGTCAACGAAACGAATAAAAAATATCTTCACCAGTCAGTACATCTTCACCATTTCCCGCTGATCATATGCTTTTAATGGCGTTTTATTCTCGTCGAGCCGCTCCTCTGTGCATTAAACATTAGCCCATAGTTTGCAGAACGAGTTATCTTATATATGCCAATAACGTTAAGTGATGAATCAGATAGTGGATAAATCGGTTAGCTCTTAAACATCTATCCCCTGAAAAGTTTTCGAAGACAAACAACAAAATTCCTTCAAAAACTCAGATGTAACATTTCCAGTTGTGAGAACCTAATGTGCGATTAGTGTACTCAAATGGTGCTTATGATTACAGACACGGGTTTTTGACGCCTGTCTGGGTACTATGAACTCAAAAGTGCGCTATCATGCTTCTGATAGATGTCGACATATTACCGTTCCTGTATTAGTTTCCAGATTCATCCATCTAACATCACTGATCATAGAAGCACATGAACCAGCCTGTATTCTTTACCTGTGGCTATATACCTATGAGTCTGAAAATGTCAGTCCTTTCGTTAAAGAAATGAGCACCTACCTATTATGCACAAGTCATATGAATCCTGATTGGTGTGCACAGTTCCACGACGAAAATATAAAATACATTCACGAGTGCTCTCAATGTTCAACAAAACGGCATCGGATTTAACCGTTTATTTCTGGATGGTGTTTTATAAACACTTCAAGTGAGACACACATCAGCCTTGAGGACCTATCCGTTTTGTATAGTCTTTATCAGTTTCATATGAATGCAAGACATAGTCTTTTGCATAGTTTTTTTCTCACTTTTCCAAATCATTTGTTACCGCCGAACTTTTTTAAGCAGTTTCCAGTATTGATTTGAACTTACGAACCACCGTGGATTTCAATTTTAAACATGCTTGCCGAATCGACTACTCTTCATATTCTAAATTTCAACGATTTTCTCCGGTAATCATCACAACAAATAAGTACCCACTTCATCTGGCGTAGTTCACTTGGTTTGTGATAAATGTTCTAAAAAGTATAGCCCGTTTTCCTGAAAAGTGTTTTTTTCGATGGTTTTTAACTCTCCAATGAATACCTTATGTGTGGATACTCTGCACTCTTATGTCTTAAAACGAGACAGTATTTTTCGTCAGCATCTTCCGGTTAACAGTGAAGTTCATTTTCCCTTGCTTGCCCCATCACGTTGATGTACATATCACTGGTTAGGCAAAAGACAGAGTTTCGAAAAGCTCCCATGAGCTCACTAAAGGTAAAAAACTGTTCTGCGAATAGTCTGTTTTCAGTAATTCACCGTCGTGGTTTTCAAGCAAGCAAAATCGAAAGCATTTAGTCACATAATTACGTCAGGTGGTTGTGAACTGGAGAACAATTAGGTGACAAAGTTGGTTTCCGGAGTTATCAGGTGGACAACGGAGAGCCGCGGTAACCGTATGGGCTGAACAAATTTCTTTTAAGTGCACAAATGTGGATTGCGCAACCGAATTCTGAACATTTGTGTGGTGGCCAAATTATGAAATTTGACTCCTATGGATCGACTGGGCAAGCCATCAGTGATCTGGAAAGCCACTTCTGGAAGGCTAGGTGTCAACAACGCACGTCAGAATTTCACGCGAAGTTGACTTCAACTTCAGCCATGTTGGGTGGTGCTCATGTATTCTCTGATAAAGGCGCCCGGTTGTGCGACCGACGTAACCTGCCTTACAGCAAAATGTGAAAGAGTAAACACAAAATGGGGTCACACATTTGGATAGTGTATCTTTGAGTTGTACGTGGACTACCAGGTTGAATCTGAACTAGATTTGCAGTTGATTCGCACTTTAGGTCAGTTCAATTCCGTTACTTATTCTACGAGTCAGGAGCTTAGCCAGGGCTCTGTCTTTTGTAGACCAGCGTCACGTAAACCAAGTTTTTCCCCAGTTAGAAGCCTAACTGTCGGTTCTGCTTGTTTTATATGTGTATCCACGACGAGTTCAGGGCAGGCATTCTCTGTGAATATAAGTATATAAGAATACCATTATATAGTTGACCCGGCGGTAAGTAACCGACAACAGACTGTCCGCCAAAACACTATTTGCTTCTGAAGAGCTAAAGTTTATTAATCGATCGCACTAAAAGTGTTTTACTGTGGTGTCGAGTTTTAATGCCTAATCGATAGAGTTGAATTTGCCAGTCAGTTGTAAAAGGCTGACACAGTTTTTGCATATCTGCACTTCATTCACAACTGTTGAACATGTGTTGTGTTGTGATGTCTTAATTTTTGGAAATTGTCATTGCCATTGTTGTTGTGACCTTTTTTCAGCTGGATTTTTCAGTGGCTTCTCTCTCGCCAGGTAAACGATTAAGAAGAATAAACAGGAAAACTCAGTTAAACACGATTGTAGTGCTGTGATTTTTACACTCATCGTATTTAACGAACACCTTCAAGAAATCAGAATCGTTGAGAACACTTGATTCTATTTACCAACGTTGAGAACGGGTGTCGTGTGACGTTAACATTTCGCGTTTACTCTTAGCAGTTTGTGAGGACAACCCGGCAAAGCTAATGGGGAAACCAACCAGAAGAAACCATCACTTTACACTTGCAAATGTCGGCAGATTTTGTGTAATTTTCTATTATGATAGATTGTGCCATGTGTAAAAAGCAGTCAGCATTTTCTGGGAAATATCGTTTCATCAATCTCTCACATGTCAAACTGAGCTTATCCAAAATATTTGTTGTACTATTTGACGTGGTTACTTGACCAACCGGATTTTAGATATAACTTATTATTTTCAGGTTGACCATCACTCACGTTTGATTGCAGCTTTCCAGCGAGCCTCTTCTAGAAAAGAAGCACTAGACTCGAGTTTCGCTCTCATTAGAGCTCAACGGTAGTGCATATCCTTGCCACGGCCGGGATTTGAACTCCGGACATTCCAATCATGAGGCAACCGTGTTGACCACTGCGCCATTCACCTCGCATTAGGCACGACCGAATTATCAAATCTGAACGCTCAACCACTGTCGCTTATGAGCAACGATCAGGTTGCCCGATCGTCTCGAGAGGAGACACAGTAACTGTCCTGTTAACTCCAATCGATAACCCCGCGATTACGACCTCCAAGACACGCAGGGATATGCACTACTGATGAGCTCTAATCAGAGCGAAACTCGAGTCTAGTGCTTCTTTTCGAAAGAGGCCGGCTGGGAAGTCCATCTGAATGCGAAGGCTGCGATCAAATGCTTCATGGACAACTGGAAAATAAACCAGATTCCCGATTACTCATCAGTAATATAAAAGACCACCTTTTAGGTTTAATGAGGTCAGTGGTTTGATTAACAACATAACTTATCAAATGGTGAATGGGAGTTCTCAATGATCCACCTGGCCAAAATTGTTCAAATCCCACTCTCAGAATGAATATCGACAAAATTCCCAGGGTTTCTATAACTCAAGGGTGCAATTATCAACAAGCCTTTGTTTTCGCAGTTTGGAATGGCTATGGGTATATTATACAAGGTGTGAAATAAGATTCTACCCGAGCTTTATATATAGGCACTAGTGACGGAAGCGCACAGTCACTAATAATGCAAGTTCTGTTCACTTGAATTCGAAGGATTTAAACCCTCAATTCCTTTATTTCAAGCGAATAAACCAAAAAAGTTTATGCTGCGTGATATTACCACTTGAACTCGCTGTTGGACGGTACTGCTGAGCCATGCGTTCTCTGTGGTGGTTAGCGCAGTCACTGTAGTTGATATTTGATTAGTCTCTCCAGTGAGGTGTGAATGGGCAAAACTGCTTGGATGGTTCACTGTCTGTTCCCTGCAAACATCACATACCCAGCTTTCAGACACTCGAAGAAAGAAACACTTAGAAATATACGACCTCCCTCGCAGTAAGAAAACTACTGAGCTCCATTTGGATTTCACTTGTCGAAGATGTCCGAAAAATGTACATCCTACATCTGACTGCAGGTCACGTCATCAGCTGGGAGTTTTAGTGAATCCCTTTAGAAAAGAAACAATTTGCTCCAATTCCACTCTCAGTTGAGCTCAGCGTTAATGTATGTTACTGCTACGACTTTGTTTCATATTCCGGAAACTAGTTAGGGTTAGAAAGAATTTGCGACCTTGCCCTTCCCCCGAGTTTTAGCCGTGTTGACCGGGAACAGCTAAGTAAAATGTGAACTTTTTAACTAATTTTGTAAATTGTTCGAAATCTCACCTTTTTATCTCCAGCATACTAAGCAGTAGTAAAGTGGATCGTATATAAATAAGAATTGGTAATATGCTAAAGTTTGAAAAAGGTGCCAAATAATTGTCGGGGAAATGGATCCTGTCCTTTATGTCAAGTTACAGAAACAAACGTGATTCCATGAAACTAAACACCGTTTTTTTTTAATTTCACAAAAGTTTCACGGGCTGTTTTTCGTTTCAGAGTTTACCAAACATCAAACTCCACTTCTCAAATACGTAAACCGCCGCATGGGAAAAAAACAGAGAAAACATGGCGCATTCATGCAATGCATCCAGTAGTATTTTCAAGTGTTCCCCGCCATTAACGAGATTAATCTTCAACAAAACTTTTCGCCTTGTTCCTTGTTTGAACGGAGTTTAAGCGCCGCTCCCTAATGCACATTTTGTCTGTTCTTCCTCTATCGTAATGTTTGAACAAAAGAACCTGACTGTTTAATAATGACGGCTTCAACTACTAAAACCGGGCGGTGAAGACGAAGGATGAGTATCATCGAAAGCTCTTAGGGAGTCATTGAATTCTTAAAGGCTGAACAGTGCTGCATGCACTGGGTGTTTCAACGGTGAGCCAACTAAATAATGAGCAGCTGCATGGAAAGCAAGCCGAACAACCTATCGTTCGCCGAGACCGTTGTCTATTAGCTGAAAGCTGGCCAAATAAATTATACCGACCTTTAAAACTAGGTTGTAGAAAGCATCAGTTTTTGCTTAGAGTTCAAGAATGGGTAATATGAATTGCGTTAACCTAAACACCAACAAACGTTTGGAACTAAATTTAACGAACACTTGTTCACATCTTTCGGTTAAACCAAATCTCGCAAAGGTCGTGTATGTGTGTTCAGTAGAGTGTAAAATTGAGGCCACATATGTTAAATTTGTCCTTATGTCTCAAAAGTAGCGTGTTCATCATGGTTATGTACTTTTCCAGATTCATTCTACCTTCTGTCCGTATAGATATGGTTGACTCTATCATATTTTCACACCTACATGCATATGGCCAAACTACTAATCCACTTCGAAAGACATCAATGCAAGTTCGTTAAAAAAAGTGTTCGTTTAAGTCTCTTTTCCACATACAGCTAAGAACTCTCTTAGTCTTTGTGTATGTATTGTTAAAAATACTTCTCTGGAGCTGCTAGTTTCTTACGTAGACTAGACTGTAGCTTAAAACACGTCGAACAAACCTTTATATAGCTTTGACAACCAAGGATGAATTTGTAGAAATTTACATTAGCTAGCGCCCGTTAAAATTAATAACGCACCAGTTGCGGCCAGCAGCGATTTAGAGAAAAAGATATAACCTGGTGAAACATGAAATCACAGTAGTTCCAGTGCTGGGATTTTTTCACATAAAAGTATCATAAGCAAAACAAAGGCAACCGGATAGCGAGAACACGTTCGACAACAGAAAAATTGAGAATGTTTTCTTTTAAACGGATATGGCACTGTCGAAATTACCATGATATGTCAAGCAAACGGGAGTCAATGAATTTCCTGAGTCTGGAAGGAGTTGACCGACTGCAGTCCACAATTTTTAGACCTTTGCTTTTTCTGAGGTTCAAGAAACGGTGACACTGTTTTGACACATTCCATTCCGTAAATCCCTTCAGATTACTGTTGGTTGAATGGTCATTAAGCCTCCATCAACCAGATAGACAAGTTCCGTCAATATGTATTCTTCAGACCACCTGCGATCTTCATTCATAAATCCAGGGGCCTAATTTGAAACCACGGTGAATGCTGTTTACTTATTTGTTTATGTTCGTATATTTAACCATGCTGAACTCAATGGCGTTGATGTGTCATAAATGTAATGCCATGAAAACGACTGTTGTATATTTTAACAATGTGTCGTTTGAGTGGAGCGCAGAATTCTATTGTTGACGAGAGAATCCGTATCAGAGCCGTTGTTTGTGGGCATCTAATCGCAGTTTGAAATGTTGGGTTCGTGAGGGCAAGAGTTGTAAACGGTAGGTGGACTAAGTTCAGCGTGTTCCGGCTGAATATAATAAAACCACGGACACTAACCATTTCCAGCACGATGCACATGTTCGCGTGTACACCGGAAAGCGAACGTTGCAATCAACCACCATTCCTGGATGCATCCAGGAGATCCGCGGTGATCCAGCGGTTACGTAGCAAGCATTATAAGACTGAAACCTAGGATTTACGGTATACTGGCCTCTGGAATTAATCGAAGGCCAATAAAAGGGCAATATGATTGGATAAATAATTAACAATACTTCGTTGTGGTTAGGAATACAAACAAAGTCGGTCCTAGTTCGTCGGTGTTGATCAGACTGAGAAAGTGGGACGGCGACAAACTGTTTTACAGGTTGGGCGGCCATGTTTGGTCAAGGAAGCCCTAAGGTTCGAAAGAATTGCTTATGCACACAGATTTCGATGATTTAGTCGGATTGCGACCGACTCGGCTGTCAACAAGATGTAGCATTTTACCTTTTGCGACAAGGTGGTACTGCCCGATGGACAATGAGCGATGCTGTTCTCGCGTCTGCGTATTCGATACAATCGATCAAATAGGGCAGAATGGATGAGCTGATGTGTTTTGTTGTTTCAGAGTGAAACAAACCAGAGCCAGTGCTATCAACACGATTTATTACGCCGCTAGCTTTATCGTCAAGTTTCACTCAAAACAGGCGGTTCCACTTAATTTGAAAGATAACGTACCCAACAGTCTCTCGTTTTCGGTCTGTTCATTTGACTAGTCCTGTGGTGTAGCATACATAAGTCACAATACTAAGCAGTCCTTTGAAAGAATCCGTGAATACTGTCCAATTTGTCCAAACCCGTAGGCTTCCTTGGCCAAACACGGCCGCTCAACCTGTAAAACAGTTTGTCACTGTCCCACTTTCCCAGCTTGATCAACACCGACGAACTAGGACCGGCTTCGTTTGTGTTCCTAACAACAACGAAGTATTGTTAATTGCTTATCCAATCACACTGCCCTTTTATTGGCCTTCAATCAATAACATTCCAAGGGGTCACTTAATTTCATATGATTGTACCAGCCAAGGTGAAGAATTTATCGTAAACAGTCTGTTTGGCGAATCTCTGTTTTCAATGAATGTTATAGGGATTTTCAATTGTTTTCTGTTTGCCATTTAGGTAATTAGGAGTTGCTTCTGGGGCACTTGGAATTTGTTGTAAGATGTCAGTATTTTACGGGCGAGGACTTGCATCAATTCGGATACTACAGACGACTGTCTCACCTACTGAAATTATTTGCTCTGGTTATTTTATGACTGACAAGCGCACTGGGATAGCCGTTGAGATTTGGGATGAGTTGCCCAGTGGGAGGTTGAAGCGGTTCGTATTTGGGAGAGCTAAGATGAACATATTTTAACAACCAACACACTAAGGATTACCGCAAAATGGTAAACAAAATGCCATTTTTAGGCATAAACATTCAACACCATAAATAAAGAATAGAATGTCCTTAACAGAAAAGATATTAGTCTCTATTTAATTAAAGTTCAAATGTGATAGACCGTCCAGAGCAATCTCCCAAACACCTTCGTGGTCTGATAGCACATGCGATATTTGTTTTTACAATCAAAATTAACCAGAAGCGTACAACCAATTCCGTGATTGTTACCACTCTTCAGATGTGCTTAGCTGACGAACGTCAGCCGCACATCATACCAGAGGAACGGTAAATGTTGAAGTTTACGATCAGTAACTATTTCACCAGTTAGTTCTGTCATTTACCTCCGACTGAACATAGTCCGTTGACTAGAGGTAGACCGGGGTATTGTACACTACTATTTGGTGTTATCAACATCTGCGTTAACCTAAATAAAAAATGAGGCACTACCTATCTCTATAATACTTGCATGTGTTGTCATCAAAACCTACCGCGCCACAAAACGGGATTTAAGTTCTACCTAGAGATCAGTTTTGCACCAGCAGTTAATACGAATGTGATAGTTCCAGCAACTTAGCTCACGCTCAGCGATAGTTTTTTTTCAAAGTAATGCTAACATTTTGGACTGAGAAATTCAGATATTTATCTCTCGCGTACAGTGGTAATTAGCAATATCAACCGCGAATTTGAACAACAGTAACGAGAAGCACGTTAGCTGACAGTCTCTATAAAGTCCACGCATTTGGCTGTTTTCTAAGTGGAACTGTACGTTGACATTCATCTTGTTCAAATTAAATGTTTTCGTTTGTACACCAACAATACACACAACAAAGCAAAACTTCGAGTGGAAGTTTTTATTTTGTAATTACGCCTTTTCCTTGATGGTAAGTTTACTTGTAAAATAATCTTGTTTTATTGATCCCTCCAATGGAACATTGAGCCAAAGTTTCGAATGGATAAGTACGCTGAAACTGTAGATTCATCTATGGGATCGGAGCAATAAATGTGAATGTTCGGTTGCGCTCACAAAACAACCTGAAATTGACAAAATAGTCGTTCAGACAGCTAGTGAAAAAGTTACATCGGTAGATGAAACCAAGAAAACTGTCTAGACTTCACGGATGAACTTGACAGAAACGTCCACACAAACGTACATCAGCATGCATAACAAATCCACTGAATGTGAAGTTTTCAGAACATTAAATCGTCTCAGCGTATCTATTCAGATTGTAAGCTAGTACCGTAGGGCTTCTGTAGAATGGTCATCAAGATAGAAACAATGGCTTCGAAAATTTTCTCTGACGACAGTCCGGACATAACGTAGTACACAGACAAGTATCTGCATCAGGTGATGTACTAGCCGGTATCAAACTTCCAAACAAACTTGTTGAACCAACAGAATGATATTTATAAAATCCCAGCCTGTATTTAAAGCTTTTAAAAGTAGAGCGTTAAAAAGGAAACGTTAAATCGCACTAGTTCATCAGGAAACAATAAAACCAGACAGAGGCAATCAAATTTCTGGAAAAAAACGAAAGTCTCTCAACACGTCTTGTGATTACCTCACGAAACTTATGATGATCAGAGGATTAAAAATATATACATAACCACATTTCGCTGGTTCATTGAAATGCCATCAAGAAAGCACGTTTAACAACGGTTGTGTTTAACAAATTTTGCGAATGTTCTGTTTCAAATGCCAATATTTGCATTTAAAATTGAACGCTTAATTTTCGTTCATTAATGCCCCCGGACATTCTGCTGATTTGCAGTATGTTAATGGTAACGTCAGATTCTTACCAGACAGTACTTTAATATAAACAATCTCTATAGATGAGGGCCAATTTTACAATGGGGTAGTACCAAATACATCAAAGTTTGATTAGTACTCTAATACTCCTCAATATGTATGATGTAAGTTCCATAAAATACACCTATCATCATCTAAAGTTGGAACAGACCAACTCAAATTGTTTAACGATTACAGGGTTGGAAAGTTTGGTATCAAATCATCAATCTTAAGCATCTGCTGGTGAGCCACTTGTTTGGGAGCTGCCTAAAAGGGTGCATTTTCTCCGAAACCAAAGAAATGTGTTCAGAATACAACAGTTTGACACCCACCATCGGAAGTGAAGCTTTCTAGGATATCACATTTGATCCTATTGAATAAATCGCGTTAAAAAACAAAATGATTATATTCCTTCAATTGGTTATGGTAAGGCATTCCTGCTCAAATGTGCCAGCAAGCGAAGATGAATCCCTAACCCGACAAAGAAATCCAAACTGCCTATCATTTATAATTATGTAAATCTGGCCTACCACTTTTGATCTCATCGGGAACTACTAAATAGGTGGCAAACTAAGATGTATAAAATGGTTTCAGAGGATGTGATTGGCATATGCCATCATTATTACTGGTAATAGTAGTAACGGACACAGCCTACGAAATACAACTGACAGCGTTGTAGTGAAAACGTTAAACCGATCGTTAAAAATGAAGGACATCGTTAAAAACTGAACAAAGACCATCGTCAAGCACCCCAGCCGATGAAAACACTAGATATAACACTCTACGCACACTCAGCTATGTGGAAGTGAGGAGTCTCAGATATACGTCATACTGCGCGAACTTATTGTGATAAAACGTCTTACATACATTTGACGCCAGCCCGTTCGCACATTTCAACACATGGTAATTCATCCTACAAAAAGGGGATTCGTGCGTTCTTCTGCTTTTTCCCCCTGGAAATAATGACAGGAACCGCACAGTCATTTGACTTTACGGATAGAACAAAGCTCAGCTCTTGATCTAAACTTGCTACGATAATGACCAGTGCCGTCATATATATGCTCTCGTTCATTTCACTCATAGTTTCAGGTGTATTTTTTTCTCAAGTTCACCATATCAAGGATAGTCAATGAAAATCGTCACGGAATTTCATTTTAACAACAGCCAAGGAAGTCAACTGCTGCGCATAAAAATGCGTTTGTCCATGTCTCACGGCCGTCAAATTACACCATTCACACTGTGGTGTACCAACCTTTCACGATTCTGTTCGCCCCACAGTTTGTATCCAATGTACCAAAACGTCGAATTTCTATACGGCCAATATTAGTTTGACACAACAATCTGACTGATTGACAGAAACTGTAACACTTTCTCCACATAATCAACAGGGAGATAGATGACGGAAAATAGTTTGACATTAAAAATTGCACGACGTTCGTTTAATCTGTTTTAGCTGAACACCATCAGGTTTAAAGCGCGTGAACTACCGTTGTATGTATTCAACATTTATTCGTTGTTTGGCGAGAATTTCTTGTCCACAAACAACTTATTCACAAGTTTCAGTAAGACATTTTAATACACTATTCGTATGTAACAAACAGCCGTGGATTCACTCTTCGAACACAACTTGTTCCCTGTGGTCTGCTAAAGGTTATTTCAGTGTGTGAAAGTTACCACGTTGTTTACTGATAAAAAGATTGAACGAAACCACGCTATGTACACAATATGCAGTTCATGATCTCTCGGTGGCTTTGTGAATTAATCAGGAATACTGTTTGGTTCATTGCGCATATTGTGTGAAAAATGCTAATGCTAATCAGCGAACTCGTGGATGCATAACGTTTCCAAAACCTGATTGCTTTTTCCCCTAAAGGTTATATTATAATGAACATTGGAAAAAAGTGGACATACTGCATTGTTAGTGTAAGGTCAGAGAGTTGAACCCTAGCATTATATAGTTCTTCAAAAATGGCGCAAACAGCAGCTGAATATAATACAGTGCTTCAAAACAAGTGCAGTGAAGCGGAACAACAGCCTCGGAAGTTGTTAACATTTTTAAAACCACACACGTAAGAAAAAACGTGATAAAAAATATTGTTATTCAAAGTGGCAGTAGAAGCATTCTTGTTATTGTATTGCTAACGCATAGTTTGCTTCGTACCACATTGAAAAACTTACAGATTGGCAAACAAGATCTTTTACAGCGATTTAAGCTAACTACATTGAATTCATGTAGCACTCCTACAAGGGAATCGTCGGACTGGAAAACAGAGCTGAAGGATTAAGGAGGATAGCCAGATCGACACCAAACAGTAATCAGTACGCTTTTTCAAGAGCAGGTCTCGATAGGCTCATAGTCTGAGATTTGTTTACGATAATCCGAACGGTCTGAAAGAAATTTTAAAAATGGGGACATGCGAAAAACGTTTCCATAACCGACATTTAGACCGGCACAATAATACGAGGAGTGGATAGGTTCAGAGGGGAGTCTTTATTGGAAATCTCACAGAAAAAACAGAACACTGATCGAACAATTGGCGATGACTTCAGTGAACTATTGTCTCACGTCGGTCTACTGATGTAACCGCGTAAGTCAATTGTCGACTCACTGGTTTGAAGGCCAGACTGGATACAACGTTGAGCAGACCACAACTGATGATATAATACCGGGTTAAGCAGCCGGATGCTGACAGCCTCGGCAGTACGGTGTTCTACCTCAGGTGTCCTTTAGTGACTGACCCAATATACGAAAAACTGTTTGAAAAGTTTGATCAGTTTTTTACCTGAAGCTCACTTGTAATCATAGAATCAATCATATGACAGATCGCGTTCCACTGTATCCTACATGAATGGTATGTCCGAATTCGTTCTGAAGCCTGTCTTCAAGTTTATCTGATATAGCCTGTCCCATAGGAACAAGTGAAAGATTGGTGTGATCTGAAATGACAATTCGTTTTGTTATAATACCGGAAAACTTGGAATTTGGTAAAAAGTGCTCAAGCTCCGGTTGTAGGACGTATCCGGCCGACTACTAAGTTTACCTTGTCTACTAGATATTCAATAACTTTGTTATCCTCGGACGACGATCGGGAAAGCAGAAGCCTCTTTTTTATGTCCTTCACTTTAGGTTTAGGTGGCATTCCATTCATACTTCTAGTGACAAATCGTTGCGTGTAGCAGTTTCGATAAAGAACGTCTCGTATAAAGTTATGCTCACCGTCTAGCCTACCTTGTGAAAATCTGAGCATGCTGTCTCTATCAAGGGAACGTGGTGGACTTCTTTCCAATTGCCTGTGGCACAAGAATGTAACATTTTTCTCATTCTTACCGCTTGCACACAGAAAACTATCAGTTACATTTAAATGCCCCATGACAACAAGAGCAGCAATTAAAAGACACGCTAATAAGACCGGGGTCGATTCCGTGGCAACGATACTAAACACGTCGGCTTATTTTGCACGCAGAAACATGGTCAGTCCTACTTCATTAACGTAGCTTCCGTGATAATCAACCGCTTCCGTGTTCGGTTACGTGATATTACAGCGGACCACGTTATTGGGTCAACGAAGTGACCTGTATCCCAGATATGTTTAGCAAGTGGAAACGCCGGGTTCCGGTTTAGCTGCTGTGTTGCTAGTGTATGTACAGCCACTGCGTGCAATAAACGTTTAATGATGTGTTCAATTTTCTCCACTTTTTCCGATGCAACACAAGCATAGCTTAGTTTAAATCGTGTTCCACAAGGTCATGTACTGAAGACCGTGTCATTAAGAAATAAAAATTTCCAAAGGACCTCCAACTGATCAATAGTTATATGGAAACGTTTATAGATGTTCAGTGTGAGATACAGATGATCAAAGTTCACAATGAGACTGCTTTCAGGAATCGAATTTGGTTAAACTGACGTTTATAGGTGACCACAGCAACGGGTTCAGGAAGACTTTTGCAATCAACTCTGAATTATACCTACCGGTTGCTGGGTTGCGATTGCTGATCTTCACTCGCACCGTCGTCTTCCGTGTTGTCAGTCTTCACTCACCAGTTTATTCTGTCTCTCACTCAATTTACCGGTTCATCGGTGACTACAGTGAAAATTACATGAGTATAGCAGACCGAATTTTACATAAAAGAAGGGAACAACACATCCCTAAATGGTTATTGCACACGATAACCCTACATACACTAGCAACACAGCGGCTAAACCGGAACCCGGCGTTTCCACTTGCTAAACATATCTGGGATACAGGTCACTTCGTTGACCCAATAACGTGGTCCGCTGTAATATCACGTAACCNGGTTGCGATTGCTGATCTTCACTCGCACCGTCGTCTTCCGTGTTGTCAGTCTTCACTCACCAGTTTATTCTGTCTCTCACTCAATTTACCGGTTCATCGGTGACTACAGTGAAAATTACATGAGTATAGCAGACCGAATTTTACATAAAAGAAGGGAACAACACATCCCTAAATGGTTATTGCACACGATAACCCTACATAAACTAGCAACACAGCGGCTAAACCGGAACCCGGCGTTTCCACTTGCTAAACATATCTGGGATACAGGTCACTTCGTTGACCCAATAACGTGGTCCGCTGTAATATCACGTAACCCAACACGGAAGCAGTTGATTATCACGGAAGCTACGCTAATGAAGTAGGACCGACCATTTTTCTGCGTGCAAAATAAGTCGACGTATTCAGTATCGTTGCCGTGGGATTGTCCCTGATTTTGCTGGCTTGCATCAAGTTTAATTTCTGCTTCTGCTACCGCGTGTGTTCCACAAAATCCGTGCTTTCCTACATACAATCGAGGAGAATAAACGAGAGGCCACTATCTCTTGTGTTTATGTCACGTTGGTGAATTTGAGCTGGGAAACCCAATTATGTAATAAAAAATGTATGTGAAAACCTGTGTGTAGACCTGTCCGAGTTTTCTTTTGGTGAACCCCACGTCAAACAGTACCTTCTATTTCTCAGCGCAAATGAATATCTAAAAAGGATATTTGATGTCTCGTTTCTCCATTCAGTAAAAACTTAGCAGACCAATGTTTACGGATGAACTTGTCGGTTTCATTTCCCACACATGAATGCTATGATGATGTTTCTTCATCTGTATGTCGATCATACATACTAAGCTGACTGATAGTAGATTGTAGAAGGGTGCTTTCTAGCTTTTCCATGACCATGTCGACTAAGACAGTACCCACTGGGAGACCACTGTCATGCCACCCGTATATCGATGGGACATACTGCTGAATAGCAGTTGTGCGTCGAAGGTGCTTCGGAACAGAACCACCCTCAATTTCAGCACTGACAACTCATTATCGAGTCCGGTACCCGACACCTGACCACACGTATAACCCGCAGCAGTACGTTATCGAATGAGGACACTGTAACACTGAATCCATAGTGCTCCTTGCGTGCATATGAAAAATTCGAATGTAACATTTAGACTGAATCGGGCATTAACTTTCCAAAAGTGACTCAAACAGTTTTGCTGAAAATTTCCAACCTCTTGGTTATACAAACGTGAGTTTTAGAGGCGAATTTCAATTAGTTCTGCTGTAGACATGCCGCTGTGCCTTGTCGTAAACGACCACTGTGTGCTCACTCAGTAGATTGAGCACAACGCTGCATTCACACTGACTGGATGATAAAAAATTTACGAAGCGTGATATTATAGTGTCCCTAACGAAATTCGTTTCCCATTGCTGACTCAGAAGTGATGACGTTGATGACTAACTAAGTTTCTGGTGAGTTGACCAAAGTAATCGGTTTTACAGGGCTAACTGGAGGCTCATACGTGGAAAAACCACCGAATGCATGTAAGTTACCATTTAGACGTGGGTAAAACACAAAGTGGATATAAGGTTGGTGCATAGTTTTATGACACGAAATGTCACATCAACCGCAATGCGGCTGTAAATATGCAGGATCGAGTGAATTGTGGAGTGAGTGAATGAAAGATTTCTACCAAGTGCCATGTGGTTCACTGTTAACAAATTGTATTCAACAACAACAACTAACTCCACTCACTCCAGGTGTGTGGGATTCAAGCACTGCACAGCTGAGAATGCAATGTGTAGTAGTGAGAGTAGTGCCATATCATATATTCCGACTAACTTTGCGTGCGCTGAACCACGGTTATCCATCATCGACGCCTGGTTATGTTGCCACCTCGCTAATCTGGTAGTCAATTTAATTTGCCAACCGTAACGCCTCTCAAAAAGATCCGGCGTGTTGTACATGACGAAGTAGCATGTTCCATGCAAGGCGGTTTGAATAAGTGAACTTTTGGCCTAGTCAGTAAGGTGCTCAGGAATTTGTTTAAGAAGCTGTGTGGTGTTTTTGTGCACTTAAAGTCTAACATGCAGGGACGACTTGTAAATTCTGCCCAATAAACTCATTTAAAAGCAATGTGGTTAAATTAATCACAAATAACAATCTGGCGTTAAAAGAGTGCGCTACTTTGGAGTGAGGCTGTGTGAACCTATGAGAAGACTGACTGACATCATAGATTCTACTTCCGGTCTCTAACACGGTACCGACGATGATAAATTAAGTAACTCGCAGGGTTGATGGAAGATGAAAACTTCAACCGCATGTGGAAAATAGTCCACTTGAAATGGTTCACACATGAAACAAGCTGTTGAACAAATATTTTCAATTTTTCATCTGACCGCAAATCCTATTCTATGGACTTGCTAACAGTACAACGAACAGGAAACCGTTGCTTATCACTCGCAGAAACAGTGTGTCCTATGAGGACTACGAACTCTACTGAGTTTTGCTCTTCAAAGAAACGCATTTCTTGTGAAACAGTTTGGGCTGTTCATTCTTTTGAATACACAAACATCACAGTGTGAAAGGTGCTGTCAACTAATGTCTACTAATGAAGACCCTGAGTTGTATTGTTAGCAATATCCCGGGGTTCTCATAACCGTTATTAGAAGCAGTCACCACATGATTACACGCTCACTAACTGTTTAATCTGAAATGCAGTGACAAATTTTTGTTGATTGTGGTCTACACTTTTCTATATATCTAGTGAGACATCTTCATTGTAAACGCTAGAACACAAAGTAGTTTCCGATAACCCTGATATTGTTATCTTTCAACATTAGATTGTACCTTTGAGTGGAGAGTTAACCGGTAAATGAATGTCATAGATTTGAAGCCTCGAAAGATGACGAGAGTTTGGCTGGTCATTCTGATCAATGATCAACCGCCAGTTTAACTAGGCTATCCATCAGGACAACCAAGAACTCTCGGCTTTCGAAAACTGTACAGGACTAAGTTTGTGACCTCTGTCGTGAGGTTCTTTCGTTCTAGTCAGGCGCACTATCCGCGAACATCGTGCTGAATAGAGTTCGAAAGTCGTTCAGTTGGCCATCCCAAATGCGGAGGTCTAACTTTTCAAGATTACTCCTTCTGAGAGAAACAGCTTATGCTGATGGAGAACATCCGCACATTTTAGTTGATTGTGACTTAGGTCAGCCTTTGACATCTCTCAACTCTGGCACAGATGAACATATCTGACTATAAATCATTCCACTGTTGCTTCTGGTAGTTGGCCAGAACAGAATAATTGGTATGATTTCTTCGATCACCACAGGTCCGCCATATTTGAGTTGAAATTTGTCAGCCCTTGCAATATCATAACAGTACTGCAAAAAAGTAGTACCGAGTTTAGTGAACTTTCCCACAGTGTCCGTAGTTAAGATGATTTGGTTGATAGTCACAATATGTCAGTCAACATACCATTGTGATTAGCAGTTTGCAGGCAGCAATACTACGCGACCAGAGTTACTGTGCTTTCCAACCTTGCTTTCTGGCTGTCTTTGTAACAGTGTAGATGTATAAGCAGCCATCCGAGGAGCTCACCAAAGTGTAATAACATCGTAGTGTACTACCACCTTACTTCTTCCAGGTGGTTCGAAACCTCCAAAAAAATTTTCGAAGTATCTCTTCTTTTGACCTTGACAGACCGCATTTATTAGATGCAGGGTCTCCACAAACCTCTCAGGATAGCAGTTTTAATGCCATGAGTTTCTCTGACAAAGAAGCAGACGTCTGAAAACAAATGCTTTCACAGGCCATATTGATATCCCGTTTCTAAGAGCCGAAATTACCTTTTCCCTTTCTGTTGAACAATGTTTCTAATGCACACGCTGAGCACACTAGGGTGAAAACATATCCATTCACCGGTTACTTATATTTGTGACTTAAAACGGTTACAACCTCTAGACACTTTGATCTCAGTGCAAGTAGTAAGTAGTGGAAATTCGCAGATTTAAGTTATTTCAAACTGAACACCCCCGCACTCGATCACAGCCTTCGGATTGAGATTAGCTCTTTGGTTAACCCACTTCAATTGGACGCAATAGACTCGAGTTTCTCTCTTGTTAGAGCTAAGTCGTAGTGAGTATCCTCGTAATATCTCGGTTCATTTCGCTTTCGTAATGATCAGACAGACTGAACACCAATCATACACGGTTGTGGTTAAACACCCAGCTTTCAATATTCAGTCATGCCTATTATCAGGTTACGGATATTGTAGTTAACAAGCTGGTCTCTCAGGAACCAGGGTCAGAGTGTGAGCTCTGATCTGGACAAGAATATATGTCGCTGATGAGTCTCAGTGAGAGAGAAACTCAAGTATGGTGTTTCCATTCGAAGTGTGCTAGCCGGAAGACTTGTCTGAATGCGAAGGCTGCGATTGAGTGTGGGTGGTGTTCAATTTGATCTGAATTTATTGTTAAAACGAATTGCCTGAAGTGATTGGATTCCACATGCTTTTCATAGGAGTTCTCGGTAAGTGTCCAATGAGACTGGAATAAAAAATAGTAGGGAAGATATTGCCAACATATGAATTTCATTGTGTGAAGTTTGGTTAACTGAGGGATGAGTGGAGTGCTTATAACCGGTGCTGATAGAAATTGTGATCTAGAGAATAGGTGCTTGAACTCACAACTTGAGGGAATACCGGTCAGAACCTTGTTCAGGCTATCCTCAACTTATGACCCGCCAACAACATTGGCATCACATATATGGCACTCAGTCAGTATGGTTTGCTCGTATGACAACCAAAAGATACGAATCCGTTCAATTTGGCGGTACACTCTCAGGAAGTACAAATGATGAACTGAATCTATTGTAGCCCCTTGCGTGTTCATTAGTCATTAGTAATTGTTTGCAATCAAGAAAACGCAATCATCAGCACATTATACGATCGATGTTGGCTGTCGAAAACTCCTGTGATCACGGTAAACCTGACTACGGCACATAATGCCGGAATTAAAGCAGTGATCTACAGCATGTTTCTAGTTCATGGACAGTTCAACACGTGAAGAGTTCTAATTGCATACGATAAATCCGAAAAGGTTAGTTTCCTCGTTTGAATGCAGAATGTTGACCCCATTTTCAGCCGTGCTGTGCTACATAATTTTGTTTTGAACGTCATGTAATTTACACACATATATTTAAGAACGTTTTGACTAACATGCTTCAGTATGTGAACATTCTTCCGGTACTTGATGTGTCCTTAATATTCTTGTTTACTAAACTGATTGTCAAAGTAGACGATATGTGATCCGATGAAAGCTATCGTTTACACTTGCGAGTTGAAGATCAGCCTTGGTTGCGTAAACCACAGAAACGTAATCGGTAATAGTTCAAAACGTTTGATACAGTCTGACGAAGTGGCAAGATATTGTGGAGCGGTCCGAATTTGAAAAGAGCCGTCTTCGTAAAGGGCAAGTGGATGCCAAGGTTTTCGGCATAATTGTTAAGAACGATGCAATCAAGCTGAACGTAGCCCGTATCTAAACAAAACAGTTGTTTGATTATGGCTGCCCTTCGCAAAACCAACCAGTCATGTGCTTTCCTACAACTATACGGACGACTGTCATACTCACCTCTATTCACGTCCGCTGGGACCGGAATAAGTGTTCTACGCTACAATTGGTTATGAGCATGATGAATTCATGAAGCGGTACAGAATTTACTTTCGTGCCTGAAGAGAAATAGGTTTTCCAATGGATATTCCGCTATTCGTTCTGTCAGCAGTTAAGCAGATGATGACTTTTCCACTGTAAAATAACAGAAATTTAGCGTGGAAATCTTGTGCAAAATTGCCACTTGCTTTTGACTTGATAACGCAGTTTGATAACAAAGAGTGAAATTTAATCACGCCTTCGTGATTTCATGTGAAATCTGAGTTTTGGCACGTTTACAGTCTTCTCATTGTGATGCTGTAAGCCGGTTTTATATAATCAGAATAGACCCGGAACAAGACCAAACTGAGCTTAAGCTGGCGGTCGTAGTTACAGAAACGTGCTGGTTCATGCTTTTTGTCCGATGGATACGTCGTTTAGAAGATCCATTAATCCTATTGCAGCGCGTTCGAACCAATTATGCGAGCTAACCTGAAAGCTTACACTGCTGAGAATACTGGATGATATTATGTAACGTGCTATCAATGGGACTGACGTCAGTAGACATTGAATTGACGACAAATTGTCCAAGTTATACAGTATACCTGCAAGTGACTGTGAAGGTGGTCCTCGTCTCCATGGATCACTTTTGGCGGTAAAGACATCCAAACTTGCGAAACTTGAAAGTATCGAACGCAAATTTGAAACACACTTTAATGCACGGCCAATCTTTGTACTTTAAGTAGTGCGTAAGTAATAGACAAGTTCCATCGATGAAACAGCTCAAGTATTAGATGGTACTGCGCTCCCCATCAACTACTGGAAAATCTGTAACATACCACAGTCGTTCAGTTCACATTCCTAGTTACAACCAGTTAGAAAACGTGTACACTTTCGACGGACCAAACACAGTGAAACTTCCCTTTGCATATCAACAACCGCTATTACAGACAATAAAAAGTGAAGTTCAAACTGGACCTTGTTTGAACTTGAAAACAAAAGACACATCGGTCCAACTAGTAGCAGGATACCATCCGACCATTCTTGCGGTTTGATTACCTAACGGCATCAAGGTTGATCATCTCAAACCGAAAATTTGGAGGAAAAGTGTTACGGAAACATTACGTATTCCATGCGTTCTCTTGTAGTTACATGTCAACCCTAGAGGACTAACGGAGGGCTAACACAATTTCGTCACTATTCTACCAAAGCCGAGTATCAATGCAAGTATCTGTAGGTTATGGAACCTTCATAACCCTAGACTGATGGTGATAGATGCGGTAATTATTTTTCTGTTAAATAATCGTTCGTATGAGCGCTGTATTTCACTCACTTCCTTTGCTTTCCAATTTCTGTCCATGAACATATTTGTTTAGTGTGATCATTTTGTTCTTGCGTTTACATTATAGGTTTCGCTATCACAGTTGTACACGTAATATCATTTGTTTGTGGCGTGTATTCTATCTGGTTGCAGATAAACTATTGAGACTGTGACAACGATTTCTGTTTTTCCAAAAGGCTAACAGTACCCTAATTCAGTACTCTCTCTAATTGCCTTTGTAATTTTTTGTTAACTAACTTTCTCAAAAGAGGCGTCCATGACCTAACCATCAGTACAATAGGTTAAACTTTCAGAGTTTCAGTCTAAGATTCTTTGTGAACTATATTGATAAGTTAAGAGCTCTGGTTTGCTTTTCAAACATGTATGTCAAATTGAAAAATCTGATGTCTGACTCAGCTAACATCGTGAAAATGACTGAAACAAAATGGTTAGTACCACTTATGGTCCTGAAGTCAACAAGTTGTCATGACTCAAAACAAAAGCGAACGATCCGACGACCAATTATTTAACATATGAAACCTTAAACAAACAAAGGCATGATACACTAAATTTTCCGTGACCAGTTCTCCAGAGAAGAACGAGATCTATTAAACAGCTTGTTGTCGGCTCGTTCACTTATCTCATTCGCGAACATAAAACATGTTGATTTTATACATGTACACGTATGTATAGATATAAACGTTTGGTTAGACTTACATACCTCAGATGACTAGAAGAAAACATTAGCTAGACATACGTACATTCACGCCAAGTTTTATTTAACTAGGACTATCGCAGTCCAAGAGGTTGTCTCAGCAACACAACGCAGACTGGTAAGTCTGATCCAACTAAAGACAAGCTACTTCGCGTTGTGATTGCGCGACATTGTCTGGGATGAGTAGACTGGGACAACTTGGTCAACTTTTTCATGTGAATTTACCAACCACTGGTGTGAGAATTCCGACATGTGAATCACCACTTAGGGATGATGCGCCAACATTTGTTTCAAACATTTCACGAAGTGTTCGGCCAATTGTAATGATAGCTTTCAGTTCGCTCTGTCTATCTCAACTTCACTGTGATTGTAAGTGAACTGGTGCACATTATGGAATACAGAATTTTTAGATCGTGGTCTAGTGTTTCGTACCAAACACAACTGCATAGTCGTGTACGTTGGAACTACAGCAGGATTTAATTTGTGCATGGCAAAAACCGGAGTTCATCTTTCATTATGAACATCTGAATTGGCTCGTTGCTCAAGTTTACCTCATGGTGGGCCTCGGTCAATCTTTTCGGGCAGTCCTTTTCTAGTACAGTCTATTTGATCTGTCTCCAATTCTGTATACAGTACTTCAGAAGTGCAAAGTGCTGAAAGAGGTCACTGCTTTGGTCTTCAGGAAATCCCTTCGTAGCACACATACTGTAACTTATAAGACTCCCTAGTAAGTATAGTTCTCTACATCGAGTTATGGCACCGCAAGCCATCGTAGATGCTTCAATCTGGGAAAACTTTGTCTTTATCCCATGAACGGATATGTGAATATATTTCACATCCCTAACTGACACCTCTAAACTGCCCTATCCGCGAAATATCAGCACTTTTCAATTACGCCTCATCCATCGTTGAACTAGCCCACACCACTAATATAATATCAGAATTTAATTTGTAATCCCAGTTAACGAGCCTGAATTCCACCATACCTCGGAGGACTACTTACACTCGTGTCCAAACATTGGCTGCATTCATAATTCAACTTTTGCAAATTCTTTAACTACTGCTTCCCGTAATCCAGTATGCAATCGCAGATGAAAATGGATATAACATGCGCCTACAATCAGAGTATCGTCCGTGCACATTTATCCGAAATATATTTCTGATGTTTCATTTTTCATCTTGGCACTTTGTAATGAATTTCGGTGTCATCAATGGTTATAAGAAAATGTGGTGCCTGGAAACCGAGCCTTTGTTAGGTTGAGTAGGGCAATTACTGAAGTCGTGATCATCATGCGTCCGATTAAGAACCTTTGAAAGCATTTCATTCGGACTCGTCAAATGTCATTTTCAGGTACTATGTTCGTGTTTGTTCAGAATGGCAATTTGTACTGAACAAAATAGGGTGCCAAGAATCATTATTGGTGGGTGTGATGAAGACCAAGAAATTCATCACGGGAAACCAGTGTTTCAGACCAATAGCGAAGAAAGTTATTGAAGCCTGCCATCATAGAGAGAACAAACCGTCAGATATAATCCGAAAAAATGTTCCACATTATCAAGCGTTGGGTGAAAATGAGAAGGAATGTAAAGAAAGCGTTATCGGCTTAGATTTTTATCCACCAACATGAATACGACTTTGTTCATTCCGGGTACGTCTAAGGGTTTTGTTACACTTGTGGAGGAAGCCGCCAGTCCCCTGCAAAGATTGTGTGGAATAAAAGCCTAACAAAGTACGCTTGTGAGTGATCATCAACGTTGCCATGGTCGTACACTTCCCTGATCTTCACGACCGTTCTCAGCTCTCGTGACAGGTGTTATTGTCATCCCGACTACACGCCTACTCTGTACTGTCTGGATATTTGCCTGGTCCGTCCTTTTGGCCTTGCCTGGTTATCAATCCCAAACCCTATATGTACGAACGGGTTTGTAACCACGTGGTCTCAGGACTGAGTGACATATAGATGCTGTGTTTGAAGGATAGTCTCTACTTTGTGTTCCCGGAGCAGAATCGGGTAGATGGGTTGGCCGGGCAGAGACGAAATGACCGCGAATACTACGTCCTCCGTCGCGTATTACTGTTGACTGTCGTTCCATCATCCGCCTTATCGTTAACCGTTATGCCGTTCTGTTTACATGTTTGTAGACCCTAAATCCAGTTACAGCAACACGTCTACCTGAAGTACAATCCTTAGAAAGTATTTCTGGAATCGGTCTGACAGCGAACAAGGGTTTTTTGTGCATTGAATCATAACTACAAACAATTGTTAACCAGTCGCCCCGCTGGGCTCTCACTGATCCCCAAATTCGTAAAATCGCCTTTACACCCAGGGACGCCCGTCAACCGAAAAAATATCCCAGTTTAGCTCTGTATGAACCAGTGTATGTCCACTCAGGCATTGTCAGAACAAATTTTTAATCTCGCACAGTCGCTGGGGTGTTGCTGTACACTACCCCCTTCTGTTGGAAATACTGTCCAGGCGTGAATAGTTGATCGATGGCTATTCCTGTACCAGATACCACGAGTGACGCTGATGCCAGGAAGTTCACTTTTTACTGAGCGGATAATTTTGACGTATCTTCCTTGGTCACCATAGACAGAGGCACACAATTCTAATGCATTATTTTTCCTGACTTAACCTGCCCAACTATCTGACTTCTAATAGTTCGACGTATTGTTTCTATTCGCAGCTGATTGTTTCACCAATATTTCAGGTTTTCAGATACAACTGAATAGAATAACATGTGTTTACCTGATGATGCATTTCACTGTCCTTACCCAACAACTCATCAACACCTGAGAACAGGAAAACCCCGTTTAGAGCCGCGGTAACCAGTCAATTATAAAACGGTGTGTGCTTCCAAACAAGGTTACAACTAGAACCAACAAAAAGGCTTATACTAACGCGTATGATGATAAATTGTAAAATATAATAGTTGATTTGAACCAGCACAAGCTGCTTGCGTAATCCAAAAACTTTTGAGAAAAATGGTGTAGCGAACAAGCTCGTTTTCGGTTATTCATCATCAGGCCAAATACATAACATTTATATGAAACAGAGTTGTCATGGGAAAGCGAACAAAACAAATGGCAAGTTCAAGTGAGGTCAGACACGTCATAGGCACACACGGAGACGACATTTTGATACGATTACGTCACCATTATGACGTAACTGGAACCATGGTGTTTTGATCAGTCGTGGTGTGGATGTTTGGCCATGGCAACCTCAACGCCTGAACAAAGCGCTTTTGTGCGCACAAAGGTGGATTATTCAATCGAATTCCGATCGCTTCAGCCGTGGCCAAAATTCGGCATCTGACAGCTTTTGAGTGAATGCCTTTGACTCGGTAAATCAGACGAAACGAGGAGGCCAGGTTGACAGTATGATTGGTATCAACGAGGTGTGCAACAATTGCGCTGGTAATCGTCTTGGTGACTCCGCTATTGATCCAGGCTGGATGATGGTCACGGATACGTTCGGATAAGCGCCTGGTCGTGCGACCCACGTAACTAGTTCCACAGGAACAAGTAAATGAGTATACACAAAAGGAAGTCGCAGAAGCGGGCACTTTATCCTTTAACCGTAAACACAGGGCTGGAGTAGAGGTGAAACAAACACGTAGGTTGGCAGCATAGAATGTTCTATTGATAGCAGTATTAAGTCTCCTAGTGATTGTTTCGGCGAGTGTATCCCCCTTGTATGGTAATGAAATAAATACTGACTTCTGTTCCGCTAGAGACATCTTATCTTGTTTCTCGCGACGTTCCATAGTCTTGTCTACAAAACGTATCAAAACGTCGTCTCCGTGTGTACCTATGACGTGTCTGACCTCACTTGAACTTGCCATTTGTTTTGTTCGCTTTCCCATGAAAACTCTGTTTCATATAAATGTTATGTATTTGGTCTGATGATGAATAACCGAAAACGAGCTTGTTCGCTACACCATTTTTCTGATAAGTACTTTGGGGATTTTTAACCACTCAAAAACTTTTGCTCAAAATGGAGTTTTCCCCGTGCGTGTGTTTCAGGAAACAATACATCGTGACTGCTTGTTTGCATTCAAAGTGTTCTTCAGTCCAACTCTACCATTTTCTCTTGCTGTAACGGAGGTGCTGCGTTTGGTTGCGCGTTCACCAACTTCCCTTTGGGATACTTCGAAAATAATGGAATTTCTTAGTCCTCCTTGCTTTTGGCAGTCAGGGATATGTATATGGAAATGTTTCTGTTCGAAATGTAACTATTTGATTTCATGAAACTACTCTCAAGGTAGTGAGCAGAGACCGCCAGGAGTCTAATAGAAACAACAGAAAGATTTTATGATTGACAACACAGGCATCTTCGGTTCCGAATCCCCGAGAAGTCGGTTACTGTATTTCAGGAAACCCAGCAGGTGGAATAGTTACTGGCCGATCGCTTTTCCTTGACACACATTTTTCGTCGAATCTTTCGCACTAAGGGACACCGCATCCAGTCGTAGATATTCGGCAGCTGCTCAATTTTGGTGGAGCATAGTTGATTAGCATAGTTCGTTAAAGTATCATGATTGCTGCTGAACCTATGGTTTATGCGGATTAAGGAAAACTGAAGGATTTCAACAACTGACACTAGTCCTCACTGCAGCATGTGCATCTGAATTCGTGCCATATCAGGTGCGTATGACACTCTGTTTGGGCTTGTTGATATGTGCTACGTTCATAACCACAGAATACGTGGAGCCAGTTATAAGCTTTTAGTACTCCATTGTCGCGTAATCTACAGATAGCCAGCAAAAATACTGTCCACAGTTAACCTAATGACTGCAAGGCAACAGCTTTTATGTCGCTTCCCATGAATCAATTTTTGAGTGGTCCGGTTACAAAATGGAACTCATTATTTTTCAACACCTTGCTTGTTAATTGCCTTCTGATTAGATTTCTGCCCAATCATTTTTTTACAATCCGTACTTCATTCTCTTGAGTTTAGCTAACACAGTTTTTTGGTGGATATTACCATCGATATGCAGCGACAACTTTGGTTGTTGTGATTGATAATGAGGATAGTAACTATTTATGTCGCATGGATTCGATCTTTTCCGTGATAATATTATAGGTATGGAACGTGCCTCACCTGGGTTTGTAGTAGGTCGGGGAAACTACGCGTTACTGCACATCGCAGTGTTCGACGTTTACAGTGCTGTTCATCAGTTTATAGGTCCGGCTAACACTTCTTATAAGGACGTTTTTTCGGGGTGACCATCCGGTCCTGGAGGTTAACAGGACTGACAGTTTTGTAACGATAACTGTCGGTTGTTTTTGAGATTTTGTCTCTAATTTTAGTTTCAGTGGAAAACTGTTACCCCGTTCCACCTTCATCCAAATATATATTTACTAACTGGCTGTTGAAAACACAAAATATTAAGGAACCGATTGAATCAATTAATCAACAACGATTCCTGAGTGGTTGAAATGAAACAGAAACGAAACTGCAATACGATAGGTCAGTTAATGAAGAAATAGACGCCATATTTCACTTCCAGCTGTCGACTACGGGTCGCTTAACAAAGTTTGAGGAGTATTGGCAATAAATGTGCATGGTCGAACACTCCGCCATGTGGCGAGAGGTCGCAAACTCTTTTCTCTCTTGAGTCCACTGGCTCTCTGGACCACGGTAAGTTTGAACTTGGATTCTGGTAACAGTTTCGCTATACGGTAGAAGACTGAGAGGTAACGTGAGCAGTTTGTCGAAAACAAGTCGAATATTTAACCACTAGAACTCCTGTGCGATATTGCAAGCGAAGAAAACAGTACTGTTCAGTGAGCTATTGAAAAGGAATTCATCTCACACACAATCAAAAGGAACCGTGGAAGATACCGGTCGTCTACACAATGTGAGGACTTGGACGGTCATCAGGAACTGCTGCGGAAATGAAGACCGCTGTCAGTTGCTACCAAACCGGAGCTAATTACACCAAACACGCTTAGGAAATTCCAAACATATTTACACCACAAATTATGTTAACTTTTCCAGATCCTACATGGAAGAGAATGGCATTAGGTCACTGAACGGACTGATTAAGTGCAACCACACATTACCAGGACATCAGTGATGACGAAACGAATGAATACAACCAGAGGTAAAAGGTAGTCGGTTCACAGACTTTTATCAATGGCATTCTGGATGACTACAACTCAAGTACAAATTATCAGCCTCTCAATACCACAAATGGTTTGGAGCTGCGGGTGGAATGGTGCAGCAAAGCTCATATTAGAACTCAGCTAAGGAGCCAATGAATATTTGAGTGACATTGTAAAGTGATTGCGCAGACTGCAATGGAAACAGACCGTATTACTTCACTTTGATCGATTTGAACAACTTGCAAAAGGAAAACAAAATCATTGATGTGTAAAACTAAGTGTCACTTGTCAACACTTCACCGCCGAGCAGTGAGAAATAAACAAAGCGACAAGGCAAGCATTGTAGAACATTTAGGAAATTTCGGAGGCTAGTGTATGCCAAACAGTAGTGACCGCACGTATGTAAACATATCTTGATGCACAGAATATTTTAACAGTCTAGTCTTCCACTTATGTTCACCGACAGGATATTGCCCAGGATCTTCTTCAGTATAACCTCTTCCGTGATAAACCAAGCTTAATGTCACCATTGGCATGACTTAGACTAGGGAGAAGAATACTGAAAATACACGACAGCGAGTAACTCAGCATAGAAGTGTATATCGGTATAATCTAGATAGATTAGAGAGAAAGAACATCAATTTGAGGCCAGGCAGGAAAACGGATAACATATTCACCATACAATGTGCCAACCGACCTTAATTGAAGGATAGCTATAGGGCCAAAAGCAACCAGATTCCTAAAAGGAAAAATGAACGTTCCACCAAACGATAGCTGTATTTGTTTCTGAAACGAATGGAAAAATGAAGTTAAATGACAAACATTCTAGTTGACCCCAATGTCCACGTCATCCATCGGCTGACATTGTACTGACTATGTTGCTGACCTACCGATTCGAGATAGACAGCGCCCTTGTGGTCGCATTCCTTGAAGCGACATATGACCAAGGCACCACCACCAACGACATCCCTGGTTCTTTTGCCTACTGCGTTCCTCCATTCACGGCCACCCAGTTGTTCCTGACTGAACTTTTGAACCTCCGTTTGGATTGGATTGCTACAGACAGTCTGATTGAGGGTGGAGATTTTGCGATATCTGAAATCGATTTCACAACGCCAAACGCTTACTTAAATAGTATCTTGGTATTTCTGTTTCACACACAACCAACAGTCCACGCATAAGCTGTAACTTCAGCGATTACTCAGAATATGTCCAATACAGCATTAGTCATGTAACCTCAATAATATTATCGTGGTTTATGTAGACATCCACCCGGCAAGGAAGTTATAACATTCCAAGGGGTACACCAAGCCTACCTGGCAGGAATCTCGACCACTCCAAGTCTGCCACCGGCGTCCTACCCCCTCTCATTGCACTCCCGTTTCGTTGTTATTCTTGCGTCCTTCTGACCTTTTATAGCACAGTTGCAAGTACAGTCAGTTCTCAGGTACATTTGTGCAAGTTGTCTGAGTGCATCCACTGTACCTTCAAATTGTGGCAGATGTTTTCGATGCAGCTACTCAAATCTTTTCTCTTGGGGAAACTTAACTTTTAGCGGATAGCAATGAGAGCAAACTGAAGGGTTGCGGGCACCCAGTGTACAATACCGGTTCATCACGAGGGAGAGTGAGGAGCTCTGTAACGTTCAACCTTCACATCCTTTCGATATTCATACTCATTGAAGAATTTCATTCATTTGTTATTGGAAATTAGAGCCTAGCCAATGTAGTCTTGGTGAGTTGTGTATATTGTTCACTGTCAGACAAAATGTTGCATGGTGATGCTCCTCTTAAAAGCGTGAAAAACTAATGATGTCAGATTTTTGTATCTCTTTGGTGTGGGATGTATCGAAGATAAACTTGTCATCTATCCCCCTATAAGACACTGAGAAAAAAATTCAGGATTTCGTCTCAGCGCTCAAACAACGGAATGTTTAGATCTAGCGAGGAGTCGCCCCGATGCGACCCTTTTCTGATAGACGTTCATCCCTGCTTGGTGTGATTATTATGAATGGAATCACTTGATTGACCTAGTAGTCATCATACCGACACCTGAATGCAGTGACCGCTCGTGAAGAATTTTTGAGCTGCCACTGTTTGCAACTACCAGCAGTGGTTTCTACAGTTCGGTACACTAGGCAGGCCTATTTATGCGGACCAAGAAGCTGGCTTGGTTATAATTTTGTAGACTGAAACATCTGAGTTTCGGGACGCAAAGTAAAAAGCGAACAATTTGTTGTTGTCCCGTAAACAGTAAAGTTTCTCTTCTCGCTCAGCTGTACTTGATTGTGAAAAGTAAGTTTATGAATGTTTTTGTTAGTTAAACTCAGTGTAGCCGGGGAGACCTCAAACATGCTTAGCTTATATGGAAAAAGAAACTACCAAAAACTTGAACAACGAAGAATATCTGATTTGTGTATATCCGTGGCTTGAACGGAAATCACTCAAATGATACAAAAACGAGTGTCTCGATACACAGTTAATAGCTGAAATATTCAATAAGTACTATTTTGGGTCCAGTAACCTTATGTCGCTAAAATATCATTTATGTTCTTCATATGAGGCTTACGCCAAACGACTTTTAATTGAGTTTGCAGTACCAGACGTTGTGGAACTTCCTTCTAAAGATAATCTCTATACAATTGTGCGTTTACAAACAATCCACCAGTAGATCTTCAAGGAAAACTGCTGCCAACCATGCAGAGAAGTTCTGGCTATCCTGTGCAAATTCCAAATGACATGGTGCCAAGATGAAGACAGAACCACGTCTTGCTGCTAAGTTGGATCGTCCAGACGACGTCAAAAGGAAGAATTAATGGGCTCAAGTACCCTAAATGACACTGATGAAACAACCTGCCCTCGGTGTCAGATGTTGAATATAGACAGTGGTGTAACATGGTAACAAACGTAACGATAATGGACAATGCTACTGTGACAAACCTCATTTGTGATTCCTCGTACAGACCTTATATGTCCAGTACCCGTAGATTGAATGGTGCAGGATATCATGCGATCACCAAACGGTGTAACTAATGCAGCAACAATCCAGATCAAACAGTCCAACAGGCTGAAGACAGTCAACATTTAAATTTAACCACCTACTAAGAACAATTTAACATTCTGGGCGGTAGTAAAAAATGTCACGGGATTCGAAATTAAAGCGATTTGTTCACCAAATAAAAGAACCGTTTGTTCGGTAAATAAGAAAAAAATGGCTTCGGAAGTTGACACTTTTCAGCAAACCGTCCAAAACTAAAGCTTCCCCCGAAATTATTTGGAAAATATCCTATGCGACAAATTAGTAACTAACGGAGAATTGCAGCTTATGGTGGGATCGATAATGATTGAATGTAGGTGATATACGGGTCAATTAACACAACGTACGCTTCACGGTTGAAACGTAGGTTAGGAAAATCCGGGAATAGATGCAATCGAAGTGCGAGAAATTGGATAGCCGGTGGCTACTTGAACATAAACAATTATGAATTTTCACAACTTGCAATCAGACCAATCCAGAACACTCAAATTCATCACCAACAATCCAACAAACAAACACTTTGGATTGCAGCAAACTAACAACATTCCAACAAAGCCAGCTTAATTTTTGAACCTATCTGTATGTATGGGTGGTGCAGCGCTTCCTTCTGTTGACTGAGTATTCGTTTACGTCATCATTGGACATTCGCGCTCAAGGAATCACGTCACTTTGTCACTACATTCTTGCTCATTATAGTTAGCTCATTCTTTGTTACTTTGCGTTCTTGCAGCATGCGTGCGGCTAATATATACTGACAACCTTTCAATTAAAAATATGACACGGTGGTGACATCTTCCCATCTCTATGTCAATATTTCTCTTGGCACAATCACTGCTGTCTAATGGTGAACCGGGTGAAAATAGAAATTAATGCTTTGGTGCGGACTGTCCAGAAGGAATTTTACTTAATACTACTTCGCGCTATTCATCCTTGTTATGTCAGAGTTATCTGTCGAAAGTTGTGAACTATTTGTCAACCTCGCCTTCGGAAATGTTAAACGTTTCTATTTCAGGGTCTGTTCCTTTAAGCGGACATAAACATCTGCAAACTAACGACTACTTTTTGTATGCTGAAATTGGTTTAACTGTTGTTATCGTCTCAGAATTCAAGACGCACTTCTCTGTATTTAATAAATCGGATTCTTTAATCTCAAATTCGTGCATTCAGGTTGCTTCAACTTTTAACAATTTCCTAACACTAACGTTATTAGCGCCTGTGGCGGACCTCGTGTCAATTTATGCACCCACCCCTCAAAGGATCCAACCTGATTAAGGTTAAACAACACACTTAGAACCTAACTTCTAATAAAATTGAAGTACCAGACCAGATCTAAGATTTTTCAACTGGGTCTTCTCTAAACTAATCAAACCTGTCACATTTGTCACAACTAATACGACCTCAGTGTTCACCTATAGTGTTGGTGAAGTATATCGTTCATCTGCAGCGTCATTCATCTTTTCCAAAGACCCGACTCTCTCATCTGCGACGACATCAGCTGATAATCACGCGTGCGAATTGCCAGCAGTTGCAACCATTATCAAGCCAATACTCTAGCTTTTGGCTCTCCAGTAATACTTTCTTGTTTAACTGAAAATTAGGAGGCACATGACTAAGGTACGTGAAAAGAATATGAATTGTTTCCGAGTAGCCATGGCAACAAAGCAGTAGATTGCAACCATCTGGTATTTTTGTACCCTGCACTTACACGACTGTGAATGAAAAGATTTCTTACTGCCAACAGATACATGCAATTAAAGAATACGGATGAGACGAATATAGCCTCTAAAGGGTTACTAGGCCTTTATATTCCCAAATTTAAGCTTAATATGATTGTTTTGAACAAATCACATGTGTTGGTCACGATTCATTTTGAACACCGGCATCTTCTGTGCATAGAATGGCAGCAATAAACTGGCGTGAGGCTGAGACGAAACCTAAATATAGGGCGATAAAACCAACTCTGATCTAGGTTCAGTTTATGATCTCTCAAGCGCACACCTTTATTTTCACTTTACATTGTCCGCCGACAGCCTCATCTCTCAGGGCATTCATTCACTAATAAAAAAGCACTGAACAAGAGTTGACAGCATCGGTGGGTTTCATTGCACTACCCATCCTTGGGCTAGTTTCCCGCATAATTCTGAGGTCCCTAAGTAAATTACCGTAATGGCACACGTAATATTTCTAGTCAGGTCTATAGTCACACACGACTGACAAAATTCAGGCTAACTTTCATATTCAAAATGAGTGATAAAACGAGCATGAAAATATGGCTGGTTAAAGGGAGCAACACAGCAAAGAATGACGCCTGGCTACGTGAAGTTTGAATGTGAACTATACAACTTGTCATGCCTACCATCTACATGAGCATTAATGTGGAAACTACGCAAACGATCTTTCAGGTAGAAAAGAGCCACCTCGTTGCCGAACATAGAGATGATTTTGTAGAAATCGACTAGTGAATGTTTGTGGAACACATGCCACACTGATCATCTGCTGTAATTGATTTCGATGGCCTACCGGCACCTGGGTCGAAATGATTCTTGACATCAAGAAACAAGAACTAGACACCTCTTAGCTTCAGGCTTCGCGAAGATGTCTGCAGCCATTTGCTTCACGAACGTAGTCACGCGAGAAGAATGATGCAATAACACCGGTCAATGAATGTGGAGTACCGTTTGTTCTGTGTTACTCGAGAACTGATTGGTAACGCGTAATCGACAGAACCACCCCTTGCTGCAACTGTTGATAGAACGAACAGTTAACAAAAAAAACCTAAACTGCTGTAGTGAGTTAAATAGTTCAAGTATCATAGGTTGGAACGACAGTGAAGGCAATTATGTAGTACAATGCCAAGCAGAAAGCTAATGGATAAACGGAATTTATTTCACAGAAATATCGATTTTGGCTAGATTCGGACCAGCGAGAGAAACAGTGTACCCAAAAGCTGAAACCGCTTTACCAGCTGAACTACGAAGTTAGAGGGAGCAGAGAGGTATGTTAGTATTGACGGATGAGTCGGCCGTAGAATGTATTAAAAATGTAAAAAGCCTAGAGTTCGAAATAGACGCATAGTTCAGAGCATCAGCCTGGTATATAGCAGTGGTTGGAAGCTTCACTAGAAAGTTTATCTGCTTGAAAAGCATGTGCTTTTAAGGAAACCCAACGTTCCGTTGCCTTTGTACAAAGCGTAACACCGCACCTTTGCTAATGCACTCGGGCGTATAGTCCGTACCCAGCGTTAGATGACTACTAGAGGAAATTCAGTGGAACTTTGAGAAGCTGGTTATAAAACTCATGGAACTGGATCACACGTGTAGAACCAAAGACGACTGTTATTTTGCTTAAGCGCAGACGTAGGAGAAGTGGTATCATGAAGACTTTCATCCTCCTGAAGGAAATATCAGATAAATCAGAGCATATATACCGATAGTGGTCTCTCAGTGATCATGGGAATTGAAATAAAGCTTACTGAGCATCCGGCAGAAAAATGATAGAGCTCAATTCGTTTCATGTAAACCGGTTAATACATTAGACAAGCTGGAAATGAAGGTGGATTCGGGCAATATTTTAATCGACTTCACACGTAAGCCTGAAAAAGTTGGTTGACCTTATTCCAGTGTTATTGGGAATGACTGATCTAAATGATGGTCAGGCATATCGGCATATTCTTTATCGCCTCCTAGATGTATGCCAACTTGATTTTCTGTGATCACTTTTTGTTGGCTTGTTGCTCAACGAGTTCAATGAGTTAGTAAATGGGGTAGGAAGCAGGGCTTCTATCTATTTGTTATCCCAGAAAAGTGAGCCACAAGACCATAGACAACGAATCTGAAATCAAAAACAGGAGTAGTATCATAACTACGGGGGCAGGATCGATTCGAACAAACATCGAAAGCAGATAGTGAGCGCACAAAGACAATTCAGTCAGTTAGAACGTTTCAAACTTTACAAACTCATAAAACGAGAAAGCTTTACAGACGTTCTATTCAGTTGTTTTGAAGCTTTGTTTTGAATACGTGGCCATGCAAGGTAACAATCGTAGAGGTATTAACAAAAACATCAAATGGGTGGCTGATTTTATTGAGGATTTGAACAGTACTCATCAAATCTTCCCGAATTCCTCAGAACTCGACTGAATATATACTGAGGTAGGGAAGTCTTTTACCATAGGATTTCGAGTGTATTCATGAGACTACTTCTGTGGCCCTTTGTTGACCCATCTCAGATAGGATCTTATCGGTCTGGAGACATGGAGGTCATATCGCAATGTTATTCACAAGATAAGGTCGAGCGTAGCTGCAAAGTGGAGGTTACAGAGCAGTCGCTTAAAACGTTTCTATATTCTGCCGACTTTCTTGGCACGAGCATGTCTGTTTGATAAACCTGAGAGAATATTCACAAGGAATGTTCTTACGACTCTTACAGGGAATACGAAGTGAAGGGTAATACCGTCAAAACGACTAATGATGCCGAGTGTTCATTATCTTGCACTGTTCGAAGCAGTACTCAGGAAATACTGTTTGAAAGAAGCCACAAGAAGGCGGAATCCTCGGGAGTTTTGACGTTGCCCTAAAATTTTGTCATCAGCTGGTAGTGTCAAGGAGAAAGATGTGACCTTATATCATTCCTTCGAATGAGAATACGAAAGAAAACGTTCCACACTGGAGACCGGTGGGACGTCATTGCTGCACCAATGAGAGTCATTTAAGTAGGAGGTGACCCGCAAACGGCAAAAGCGACTATTGAGATAGGAGTAGGGTCACCGCAGCAGGTTGCTCTGAACATCAAGGGTGTGTAATTTAGCAAACAACACGATACGGTTCACGCGATCGGACCCAAATACGTAAAACCGTTATCCGTGGTTTGACCAACTGAGAGTGTGCAGCGATCATTGACGAACAGTAGGCCTGCTACACAAGAGTGTCCTCTAGGAAACTCGCAGTGGATTTCAGAAAGTTGGGTTCTCATAGAGTAGTAAGTGAAGAAACGTCATGTGAAAGCTCTTCAAGTGCCTTGAATGCGCAGCTTAAGAAACCCTTTGGTCTTCAACTGGCTGGAAGATGCCGGTAACAGTTTTATGTTTCGCAGTTTGCAACTTATAGAAACAGTAAACTGTTCGAGCGATTCAGTGAACAGGACTACCAAACGGCTGGTGAAAGTTTCGACACCTTCGAGTGAAACAGGAGAATAAATTATGGGCTTTCCGAAGTAGTCAACATTGGTCATGGGCAGCCCACCTCGTGGAGCCGGCGAAGACGTGTCCATTTCTCACATACCATTAGGAAAGATGACGGTAGAGATGGTACCGGTATCTATAAACGATTATGTGAAGATGATATCATAATAGCCCGATAACATAATAAAAGACTCGGCGTTAATAGTGACAATCCCTGACGGGCTGACCAGGTGAGGCACACTCACTACTGCCCCATATTTGGAATACGCAGTTATCACCGAACACAACTGGACTTGTGAGTTGCTACTGACAACATAAACTACCTTCCCGATTATGGGTCATGCATGAACCTCGGATGCGAGCACAGAGCTCTCAATATGACATAGCTCTAACTATCCTGAAGGTCAGCGAAGCTCGCCGTCTACTGTAGAGCAATGTGGTGATGGTCACTAAACCTATTTCACATTACTGTTGCTTCATTGCATTAGTGACAAAAAGCTGTACAGTTGTGTTCAACGGACGAACGCTCGGTTCTCTCAGTTTGGGTGTTATTACTACTGCACCGAAACTAGTTCATTTCTTCTTCATTTCTGACTGTCAGAGTCGATTGGAACAGATTTCTGGCTTCCGACTGATTGACACTTTTGGATACCTGAAAATTTATCAGTTGAGCCATAAAACGATCAGCGTAGATCAAAAGAGATCACTTTGTGCTTCTGATGATTCTTTTTTGATTGAACTGTGTAGAATGCTGTTCGTACATGAACAAACTGAATTCGGTACTGGAGGGGTTCCAGGATTCGACCATTCATATCTTAGGAAGTGATTGTAACTTCGAGAATCGCAGGAACACATCTTTCTTGAAAAATGGAGGTCGGGGTATACGAAAGGTTTGCTGGAATATAGATTTACGCATCGCCAGGATAAAAGCAAGAAACTTCCACTGGTTCAGGTCCTGTTTCAGAACGTCAGCAAATAGATTATGGACACCTTGGATCTTGACATTTTTTGCTCAATCGATTACTGTCGACTTTGATGCTCTTCTCAGTTAATATTTGAATATACAATAGCAACAGCGTGTGATTAAATCACATAGGCAGCCAAAAGTATCAAATCTGCTGAACTTTCTGTCACCACGGGAATGGGCCGAGGTTTGCCGAAGTGTCCATAGACGACTTTCCTCGTTAGCCGGAGGTCGACAAACGAGTGAGCGGCAATCGCCGAACTAAACCCAAAAGCGAAACCACAACGAAGGAGCCTGCAACCTACCGGTCCTACAGGTCAGCGGTGAGGTATGAGTACAGTGCTTCCCACAAGACCACTGGCGAGGGATAGAACAGGTGTTGGTGAGGTACTGTGTTTATCGGTCATAATGAATAGATTCCGGA
>QNGE01001410.1:143553-168909 GCA_008508345.1 Paragonimus westermani | reverse complement strand
AATGGCGCAGTGGTTAACACGGTTGCCTCATGATTGGAATGTCCGGAGTTCAAATCCCGGTCGTGGCAAGGATATGTACTACTGACGAGCTCTAATGAGAGCGAAACTCGAGTCTAGTGCTTGTTTTCGAAAGAGGCTGGCTGGAAAGTCTATCTGAATGCGAAGGCTGCGATCAAATATGAGTGTTGGTCAACTGGAACCAAATCCCCGACTACTCATCAGTAAAGTAAGATTTACTTTGTGACACGAGCTCTGATTTTGACTTGGTTCCGGAAGGTAGCGACTTTTTGTCAATCAGCACGCCGGTCGTGCACCACATAGCTTGAGAAACAGTTGCTACAGTCAAATTTGCGAGACAAATAGCAGGTATTGAACTGCCTCGATGCAGTGGAAAAAGAAAACCGGGAGCTTTTGTTACAACTACTCATTGACTAAGAGCCAGAAATAACCTTATATGTAGCAATATATACAACCATTTATCAATGTGAAACAGCGTTATAATAATCACATTGCGTTTTTCAGCTGTGTGGATCGCGGAGGACTCTCCTGGTCTGTAGTTGGTGGGTCAACAGCATCAAGGCAATCAGGACACTCACGAATGGTTATAATTGTGTCGTTGTGACTTTTGGGCCCAAAACTCTAGCGAATTGTGGTCTGCCAGCGGCTATCCTAAAAGTCAAGGTTACTACAATTTTCCTCCCTTAAATGAGGCTCGTCGATATGGCTAACTTGCCCAACAGATCTTCTAACTGAGGTCGTAGTTTCCACCTAGGGTTCTTCAACTGTTTCGATCGCCAGTCTGGTTGAACGGCTTTTTTCTGATGTTACAGTCATTATGTCATTGTCCAATACGATGTGGAAGTGGGGCCGGCTCAGATGAAGTTGGGGCACAGTGACATCGTCTCATTCTGCAGTGTCCACTGTTGGTCGATCGAGCTGCCGGGTAGTGATTCCACGCTTCAGGCGAAGATCGTTGCTTCGGAATTACGTCACATCACCTGACCCAATGCAGCAGAAGGACGACGTGAGCATCGTAATGTTAACAACCTCACCGAAATTGCCTTGATAGTAGTATGCGAATTAAAAAGTTGTTCAAAAACATCGGGAGCTCCGACAGCGCTTTCGGATTGGTGAATGCAACTGCGCTCTTAACTGCTCGGACCAGTTTCTCTATACCCTTGCTGAAGCAGGAATATCTGGGCGCCATCCGGAAGTGTAGGCATCCAATGCTGTCAAGCCAGGACTTTATCGCCGAGGCACGGAACAGTGGCTCACTAACTGTAACCAACATCTGTGGAAAGCCTTCGCGGATAAAGCATTTTTTCAACGCCTGAATTATATGCGACGTTGTCAGCGTGTTCGTTACAGAGACTAATGGGAATTCTGAGTAGTAGACAATTAACGCCAATGTGTAGTAACGGCTTAAAAACGCACGCACGCATGCATTCCTTGAATGATACTTATGCGTGCTAACCGACGCGCATGTGAAGCTTGCGAAGCACAACACAACTTCCAACGCCATGTTTCAGACGAGGAACATTTCAGTAGCGCACCAAGCCAGCAGACGTCAGGACCCTACAGCTCTGTATCACATCAATGTGGCCCTGCCCCTTCAAAATTACCGACACACCGCGTATGCCTGAGTACTAAAATCCGTAACTTTATCATCCGTATATTATTTCATTTGTATGTGAGTTTCCCTTGTTGTCTATTTCTAGTAGTTTAAAAGCTTATGTCTATTCTTTTTATCTACCTCAGTCCTCAGCCGTGTACCCTTCTTAGAATTAGTTGGTGCTATGCCTTAACTATTCATCTCTGGCCCGCATGCTTAATACCGAATAGGTTACACGCACTGATTACAGATAGCTGTCAACGCATTTTCTAAAGCCAAAGCATGGTAGAAGTTAAGATCGTACACTGTAACTGATGAGACCCGAATGTGAAAGACTTGACTGCTTTTCCGCCCTTGGATTATTGATCGGTCAACATAACACCCACATTCCGGCGCATCTATGCTACACAAGCGTCGGTTGCTCCGGTCACGTGGTGACCTAACTAACGTGCATTGAACGCATGCTTTGTGCACGTACGTGTTTGGACCTCCAAAATAATACACACTCATGGGGTGATAGTACAAATTTTATCGCAACAATTTATGCAACTTTCACAACGAATGGTTTCAGAGCAAACAAGCACCAAATAATTTCACTTGTGTGACGTACAGTGAATTCAGTTAAACTGTGCAAACTAATCTGTGTGCTGTGCGACGACATCGCAAACTGATTCGTCTGTGTGAGTTTGGGTTTATGGGTCTACGCCACGTTTAGATTCGGGGAACAACGTTCCAGCATTAGATGTTCAACAGAAGTTGGCTGTGTGACGCCAAAACACAACGATTATGGTAGGCCTACGCCAATCTCAGATCTCGCCCGTGGTGGATTTAGGTGGGGTTTCACGCTTAAACGCATGGCAGTTCACTGAAACTTACACAACTCAACAGAGCGTACCCTAGAGGTCAAACTGTGTTTACTTCAAACATGGGCCGTCACCGAACACGCTCAGAAGTTTCGAGATGTGCGGTAACACGACTGATGTTGGAGGTAAGAAATTCGATTTTCAATTCCTTGTACTCTGTTTCTCTGAATTAGTCATCACAAGAGATTTTCAGATTTGATAGACCATCGCCTTTAATATTGCGAAGATGGTCAGAAGCCGTAACCTCACTATCCCGCATCATGTGATTCTCTGTATGTGACGTTCCTAATTCGCCTTAATTATCAACAAATGCATTACGCACAAATCCTCAGGCCAGCTACAATAATTCAACAACCTAAAAGGCTTTCTGTACCAACTCATCCAAGATGGCATGTGAATTTAACCTGAACCAGTCAATATGATTGTGATACATGCTTTGGTGAATTCAGCCCAAGGCACTTATGGCGCTTAGGCATTTAAAGCAGACCACTTACCAAATACAAGACGATTAGATCAGCCAACCAATCGTGTGTATTCGTACTTGTGTGTGTGTGTGTGTGTGACCTCCTGACCCTTTCTGCTACCTTGGCGTGGTGGTCAGGCTTGCGTGCTGTTTAGATCCTGAGGGCTGTGCTGACTGTGACTTCGGTCCTTGCGGGTTCAACCTTGTCAGATTGGCCGAAGGGGAACAGCCAGACAAAAAGCAGATGCGTGAGTGTCTGTGTACCTCTATCCATTCTTTCCTTCGGCTTTGTTGGTGCATTGTATGATGAAAGGTCTGCCTGGCTTTTCATAGTCCAATGAGAACTTTGCTTTTCATCCCTATCTTCTCTGGGATGCACTAACCTGCACCCCTATACTGCAACGCTTCTTGTATTACACTTCAAAAATCTTTCTTCTCAGTGTACATCTCATCATTGCAGCCTCTCTCTGTTTAGTTTCCGAGAGATAAGAGTTTCCTTTCGTTATTAGCCAATCAAGTGGCTAACCAGCATTGGCCGGCTGGACAGAAAGGCCCCACTGGCACACCTCCCGGTCTTATTCCTTCGGGTTTACACTGGATATGTGGTGTGTTGGTGGAACTGCAATTGGTGCAGCGCAAGCCAGTTGCAGTGATGGATAAGCGCAGGCGTCCTTTGGCTTCGGTCACTGTGACAGGCTAATCCGAATTGGATGCCGCCAACCATGTGTGTGTGACCTATTCTACAATCTTGGTGCTTTGGTCAGGCTTGCGTGGATTGTTGATGTTGGATTAAGACAAAAATAGTTAGGCATTTATTCGCCTTCTGTCACACTACTAATTGTGTAGAATTGCTTAAGAACTGTGGCTGAACCATACAGTTATGCAGCTAGACGTCATTGACAGTTGTACCATGTCTACTTCAACATATAGAAGGTGTAACTAAACTATCCTGAAATCAAAAGTACTCTGCTGGTCCAACTTCTGGTCGTCACCTGACACATTAATCTCTACAGTCGGACCACTTACAGTATTCCTCAGAGTACTGGTGTAATGTAGAATACATTTATTGCGCGCGGCAATAGTCGGCATGTGACTTCGATTTCTTACTCACTGCCATCCCTTGTTGGGCTATACCCTCGCCGCCAGGAGAGTTAAAATTCCAATACATGAATTTCGGGCAGGATTCCCAGAGAAAACTCTGCACCTTATTGCCTCACAGATCAGGCGATTCAGTCAGAGGCCCTATGTGAGGTTTCTTAGGCTGAACTGGTAGATGTCCTTCAATCCAGAATGCCATCTTCCGCGGTATGAAATGTGAACACAAAAGAACTACTTTCATATCTAGCGACTGAAACGCTCAGTTTACGGACTGCGGTAGAACTGAGCCGCTACGATAGGGATGCTGCATCAGTGGGTGTTACTGTTGTGAGCCAAGAACGCGGACGACGCAAGGGTTGTTAGCTCAAAATACACTTGGATTATGCGTTTCAACAGGACCATAAACAAAAATACTCGTCTGCGCACGACATTCGTTTCAGAATGTCACGGTTGCCACGGGCGCCAATGCTCAGTTCCTTTATGTGCGATGTTGTACCCCGATGCTTCTTCTTGCGTTTTTCTCGGGGCTATTTCCATGTCAAAATTAATGCTCCTGCCTCACTAGTGAATGGTAGTGGTGTGAATAGTATAGAGCGATCGCTCGTCCTCACTACAGTAACCGGCTTGTGAACCAGAATAGGCTCTGGGAAGATGGTACTGCTTACCCCTTGCATTGGATCAGCTCAGGAAAAGGTGTTCGAGGGCATGGTGCCATTTTCACGGTCACTAATCGTACCAGTTCACCGATAATAAGCGAACCACACGACTTCAGCCCCTGACTAACCCGCACCACAATTCATACGACCTCGGTGAGTGAATGAATGAGCATAATTGCCAATAGTCTGGGATCAGCTCAGGGTGGCTCTTACCGCACATCCCATGACGCTGGAAAAGTTGGCTGATGCAGCTAGACAATTTCTACAGAAAACTCACCGACAGTCAACGAGTTGAAGATAAGCAAACCAAGTGAACTGAATGACCTTCGGAGCACAGTGGAGAAGTTGACTCAGGAAGTGGCGGTTTTAAAGGTGAAGAAGGAGGAGGACCTTGGAGACATCTGTTACACATGCGGAAGACGTGGAAACTGGCGAAGATTTTGTCCACTGGGCAACAAAAGGTCCTCTTTGAACAAACGTCTCTCAGATTGTTTTCGTTTGGGATGGGAGATCCGGTAGTGGGGGTAGCTGATAAGACAGTAGTTCACGTAAAGTTAGAAACCAGTGGTAGGTCGGACTACTGTCTGATTGACATTGCGGCCGTGATTTCACTGACTGGGTCGAGGCCAGGAAATATTGTTCAACTGTGTGCAATGGACGTTCGAACAGTCGGTGGGTTTACCCCCAAAGTGTTGTCATGACAACACTCCTGAGGAAGGCCACCCGAGGTGGTTGAAAATTAGAGTATTACAACTTGCTCGAAACGTTGTGTTATTCCCAATCTGTATATCAAGAAGTATGGGGTAGTTCCATTAGTGAGATATCGCAACCCTCAGCTTGGAAAAATAGAAGCAAACGCATCCGGAGCAATACCAACGTATGATAATCAGTTTCTGTATGAAGTGGTGAGCGATGTGGGATTTGGAGCCATACTGAAGTAGGAAGACGGTGTTGTGGAATATGCCAGTCGGGCACTAAGTCCTGCTGAACGAAACTACCCAACGACAAAGGAATGTTTGGCGATCGTTTGGGCCCTGGAAAAATGGAGGTCGTACTTGCTCGGTCGACGTTTCCATCGACGATGGACCCCGAGGAATGCTGGCTCGCTGGGCGTTACGGCTACATGAGTACGCATTTACAATTCGCCGTTTTCCCGAACGCAACATTTGAATGAGGTATACAAAAACGTGGTCGGAGTTGACACTGGTTAACTGAAGAACGATCCCGGAAAGTTATAAGCAGCACAGAAAATGGATGCAGCAATCCGAGCGCTGATTGATCAACTTCTGACTGAAGGAAAACCGTCAGAATACGAGGGGAATCCGGACGCGGAATCTTTCAGGATGCACTAGCCCTACTCGCGGTTGAATGGTGCCAGAATTTTGATGCACCAACTGCGGGAGGGAGTAAACATGCCTGTTATACCGGCGGAATTTAGAGCGACAACTGTGAAGGAATGTCACCAGCTAGTTCATACGGGATTTCATCAGCTAGTTCATGTGGGGTGTCATCGAAGCTAAGAAATGTTGATGCACAGGGCATATTGACCGGAAATGAAAAATGATGTTAGCAGTTGTGTGCCGGTGTACCAGCAATGACAACTGTTGAAGAGCACTAACCAGTCCATTCAGTATTCCACACAACCAATCCCAGCTAATGAAATTGGGGAGTTATAGTCAGTGGAGGTGACGGGTCCATTTCCAGTAACCATCTGCGGAAACCAATGTATCATGATCATAACTGAACATTTCACAAGATGCATCGAAGCAGTCACTATACCCGATGAGCGTTCAAACACCGTATGTAGTGCGGTGGTGGAGCATACCGTTGCAGATCACGGAATACCGCGACGCATGCTAGCTGATCAAATTCTGCGCTTCGAAAGTGAGAAGTTTTGGAACTGTTTGGAGCGTTTGGAAATCGAGAAAATTCGCACAACTGCTTATCACCCTCAGTCAAATGGACTAACGGAAAGAAACAATCGCACAACCAAGGAGTGCTTGGCGGCGAAAGAGGAAAGCGGAAAGGAAACGATATCATTGTTTCTGTTGACCCACCGCTGTTTGCCACAAGGAACAACGAAAAAGTCGCCATTCGAGTTATTGTATTGTCGGGTTCCACGCCTCCCATTCGATCAGGAGTTTGGTTCATAGGGAGACCGATGAATGAGCGAGCCTGATTTAACAGAAGCTCGGAGATTGGCCAGTCAAACTTGACAAACATATTAAAGGTTTTTAAGGTGCACTCACCTGCAAGTTTACCTGGTCGATGTGCGGTGTTTGAACTCGGTTCGAAGTCTAAGTACGTAGACCGGCGGAGCCTGAGAACAACAGGGCCCGGATGCAGGACGTTGCTAGCAGATTGGAGCGGACCGTATGTGTTGATGGAAGGTCGCAGCTCAGTGTATCTCATTAAGAGTGAGAAGAGTTAACATCGATTGCACGTAAACCAGCTTTGTAAATGGTATGACACTCAGATCAGGGGAGAATACGTACCAGGTGTGCCAGTAGTACCCAGACCGACACGCAAATCGTCGAGAGAGCGGAGAGAACATGAGCGGCCCCCGTTGTGACTGGAACAATCTTCGCGGGGGGAGGAGTGTAGTGGAGACCAGCGATCGCTCTATACTATTCACACCACTACCATTCACTAGTGAGGCAGGAGCATTAATTTTGACATGGAAATAGCCCCGAGAAAAACGCAAGAAGAAGCATCGGGGTACAACATCGCACATAAAGGAACTGAGCATTGGCGCCCGTGGCAACCGTGACATTCTGAAACGAATGTCGTGCGCAGACGAGTATTTTTGTTTATGGTCCTGTTGAAACGCATAATCCAAGTGTATTTTTGAGCTAACAACCCTTGCGTCGTCCGCGTTCTTGGCTTACAACACATCAAGTTTTTTCTGTTGATGAAATTGGTTTATATCTGTTTGTTGTTAAACGATTTATTAGGTCTTTGGTTCTTACAAGACACATCATGCTGGACACTAGGTAAGGAAATAACCATTCGGGTTATCTCATAATAAATCACCGAAATTTAATTGTTTGAACACAGTCAACTAAATGTTCAATGGTCGTTCGCAGGTCTGAGACTCTACAACTTTTCTTGGAATTGTTGAATGCTTAGTATTTGGGATTAGTTAGCCGAAATCTGCAGATCATCATGGTGCACTGCTAGTAGGCCAAGACAGTAAATGTCTCTGATCACTCCAGTGCTGACATCTGACAGGATCTGTTCAAGTGAACTGGCTCATCGATCAATTGTTTCAAGCATTAATCATGGCAAACATCATCAGTTTTTTGTCGTCCGACCGTTCGTAACTGCTTGTGGCCTTTATCCACTTAAATACACTTTAAATCACAGCTTTATGAGTGAACTCACTGAAGGTGACATATAACGAAAGCATGACAGCAAAGCACAAGTTCAGCTCACCACTAATGTACAAACATAAATCGGTGCCTCAATTTCTACGAGATTTGAACCAAATTGACAGTGCTAAAGAAGATCGCAAATACTTTTGTTAAACTATCTCACGGTGATCAGGTTCTTCATGCATTTTGCTTCACGGCGCTTGGTCCCGTCAAGCGAAAATGTTACGTATTTGGGGACTAGAGAGAGAGAACCAGTAAGCCTAGTGACCATCGACATGTAGGAAAAACAATTTAAGCTCCTAATTCTGACGAGTGATTGAATGTACGTAAACAAAAAACGAATCAAAACGATATCATTGGGTCCAGCATTTCCAGCCCTCTCTGTCTTAATTTTTCTCCACAGAATACACAGTTTTTGGTTTCAGCCAACCCCTTTCAAAAAGATGCGATGTACTCGAGTCTCTGTCTCGCCACACGGCGATTATTTGAAGTCCGATACACGTCTTCATCACATTAGCCACTAGTGGATTACATACATGAACACCAAGCTATAATCATTTGTAAATAATGCTCCCGAGAATATAGCCTGAGCTCGACCGGCATTTGTGACAAGCAGGTGAGTGGATGACAGCCAACAACAAGCAGGTAACTCGAGTCTGGTCCTACTCTTCAAACGCGTTTAACTGTGAAGTTTACCCAAATGTGGATGTTGAAAGTAGCCATAAGTGATGTTGAACAAATGCCAACCCAATTCTCTACCACGAGTCAGTAGCCAGCAAATAAACAATGTGATACGTATAGAATTATCAGTCAGCTAGATTGCTGGACTGTTGTCTGTTGAACTTGAAAAATACAAGAAATCACCGTCTCTCCAACATGATAAGTGGAACGGTGAGTATGTTTGCAGTGTGAATTTGCAGGTTTTTTGGTTATTGTTTTGCAACAAGACAAAAATACCAAGAAAACAACCTGAATGCAGTGTAATTTTAGTGCCTAATACTGACTGTGGTGGATACCAGTGATAAATGTTTGAGAAAACTCAGTTTTGGAAGTCGATCCTCTCCGTAATTTGAGTGTCATTCAAGAGAATGAGCGTTTGGACAAATGGATGTCACAGTGATGGATTTCAGATCATATTTCCGTTCACCGAGGATCCTAGCTAGTGCGGATTTTGTAACATGCTTTTTACACATGCTTCTGTGTGTGTCCGCAGTGGGTGGCTCGACGGGAACACACCGATTCTTTCTCATCACACGTATCAGATGTTCGCACTTTACTGGTGGCTACATTCGCTGTTTAACTAATTGGGGTCGGTGGGTTTGCACACTCTTAATGACCGTCTTCACCGAAAAGAGGTTTCTCATACTTTCTTTGGGGACGCTTTGTAAGCCACCGAATGGGATTTATTGTATCCCATGCTTCTATTTCTCTTCTTGGCTGTCGCCAAAAATCCAGGACTGGAGTGAAACCAGGGTTTTAATGTTTCCAAATGGCATCGGAATTACAATGTTTTTTTCACGTTTGGTAGTGTCTTTTTAGTCTGAAGCCAGTCGTCATCTCTGGGACAGTACTCTACCTGAAGCTGTTAAAACCATAACGACCACGTTTTTTCAAATATATGCACAAATTTTTGGACCACGTTCACTGGGATGGAATTGATTCCTAGAATCTAACGTATAAACCGTTGGCTTAACGAAACTTTAAAGCGATGTATGTTATTTCTTCGACGATTGGTGTGGTTCACTTGTGCGTTTTTATTCGGAGCCATCAGAGAACGAGAAACTTAATGGTGCAAGTGTACCTTCAAAATTGCCTATATAGTCAAAGACAAAACTCAAGTTGGCGTGATAATGTTAAAATTCACCCACCATCGGCCTGACCACGGCCGGTAATGGGGAGTGTATTCACTGAATGCACCAATACTTGCCTACCCCCGCTTAAATAGATTTGGGAATGAATACATCGGAAAGATCCACCAGAAGTTTGAAAGGCTTGTAACGGTCCACTGCTGTGTGTCAATTCTAAAGGTTGTGGAATTATATCCAGTGTTAGTCATTCGTTCATCTCATACCTGGTCAGTTGACTTTACAGCGTAAAAGTTTGCCTCATGTATAAACCCTGCTACTAACGTTCATGGATGCATAGATCGAAATTCCCGTTCGTCACGAGCTAACACGTGATCCCACACTCTTGTCCAAGGCCACATACTGGATGATCCTTTCCTTTAAACATCCCACTACCAACGAGCTCTTTTCTGTTCATATTATGGTTATCAATGCTATACAAGTGCCCATCAGTCGAGTGATCATGATGAGTGTTAACTGACAAGCATATGACCGTTTACCTAGGCGAGTGACTAAGCTCACAAGTGTGTGTAACAAAACTCCCAATGCCGCACTTCGGAAAATGAACACTAACGAAATACCGAAACAACAGATGCGAGGAAGGGATCGACATCACAATCCCACGTTCCGATCTGCTTCAACTCGTTCTTACCCCTTTCAACATTCCTGACACACCGATAGTGTCCATGTGGATAATTTTTTATCAGTACTTTTGTCAACCCGAACATTGTTTTATACTGTGCGTGAGTTTCACACGTTTATCTGTTTCCTATTGCTTTTACGATATGCATAGTTCACTTGTATAAAACAGTATCAACCGCTCACCCCTCTTCCGTAATAATTCACAGTTGTTGAATATAGATATTTATATGCAGGTCCACAGTCTCCATTTTACAAAACCCCTAAGCGGTCACTGACAAACAGGGATTCTGGTGCTGTTTACTTGTTCAGCAGGGTTTTGGTTTGCACAGGTCGGTGCTAAATTCTAACTGTACTCATGGCGTGTAAACCAATGACGATTAGGGATATGTGGTGATATTCAACTTTTGTGTCATCCAATGGGGCATATCAGTCATATTTTTGAATACACAGTGAATAATCAGTTGTATCATTTACGGTCTCACCATTCAGAATTGATTGACTGGGTTTACTCTTTTACTGTCCAACGGATGTTAATTCTGTCTCGGTTCATTATACATCAGCCAATGAAATTTGGTACTTCCACTATCCATGTCGAATGACGTGGTTTGAGTGACCTACAGGTTTTTAATGAAGTATAGTCAGAAGCACAAATCCTCACAGGCGAAGTATGTTGATTCATGGTTAAGGAGCACATGGTATTTATCAGCACTGAGATGAAACGATATCTATCTGTTTCGTCTTTCAAACCTCTTTCCTAAGGGTGATTTGTAACTGTTCTTTTCTCTTCGCACAGCGTACTTGCTTGTATAGTTTTGGTCGCAGGCCATTCAGTTGTAAAGCTTACAAGTACTACTGGACAAAACGGATGATTTCTGTCTGTTTAGTAACAGTCATATTCATTGACTTCCTTTTCTCGATAGTGATGAGCCATGGGAATGGTTTATTTTTGCAACAGTATGTATATTGCCTAATTTCGAGTGACCCCTTTCATGGCTATTCACATTACCCCACTTCTCGGCGTACTAGTTAATAATCCCAGTATACACACATTAATGCTATACTAATAGCCGCTGTATGCGCACTGTTGACGACATCAACAACACATTCATTGTTACTGTTGTCTGCAGATTTCAACCATAGTAAGTTGATCACCTGTTTGCTCTTTACGAATCGTCTGTAAACACTTTTAAAATTATTTAGTAGGTGATATTTAACTGTACCAAGATTTTGGTGCCGGTCATGAACTTGGCCTACCACATGGAAGTATTCGAACCAACCGTGTAGCTAACTTGTGTCTAACCAGCTACTATCATAGGGTCACGGAGATAGACTGGCTGGTTTAGCGTGCATGTATTCAAGTAATTCAAGCAGCAGAATGAACTTAACAGAGTGCTGATGAAAATCTCGTGCTACATGTAGATCTGCCAGATACCCAGTTCTATCTACTATCAAATGAAATGGCTGAAAACAATTTTATTATGTTAAACCTGCTAGGTGTACACTGAAAAACAGTAATAAAAAGTTGCTTCGCCACGTAAAAGAACAACGTAGGTTCCGGTAACCTTGAGGAAAGTGCCGCGGTTAAGGTCCATTTCTGACTGCGTTCATCTGTAATCTCTCATATCTGTGCACAGCCTGTTCAGTAACACTGTTCGGAAGTTTCTGGGTTATCGCCTATTCACTGTGGAGTCCTTAATACGATGAAGACATCCCAGATTGTCTTCGGTTTTACACTCCTCGTTTTTGCCACTAATGGGGCCCGCCTGTTGAACATATTGACCAGTATCTTGGTTGTTGGTTATGATAACAGTTCGCAGATGATGAAGTACCTATCTACTTATGATTAATTAATTTGGTTTTTGACTAAATGTCAAACTAACTTAAGTTCGTCGTCAGATATGTGTATTATAATATGGAATTTATACCGAGTCGTGTGGATCCCCGGTTACCTGATGGTGATATCACAGTAGACCCGAAAGCATACACATCATCCCGCACATCTGATGAACCGGCAGTCAGTCGTGCCCTCGAATGAAAGTTTTCAGAAATTGGCGGTTAATCAGCCATGCGATGTTGAAATTGCGCGTTCGTGTGTGTTTTCGGTTTCACATGTTTCACAACATGGCACCAGACGATTATCAATGCGGTACGTTAAGTGATAAGCGCTCCGGTCATTTGTTTCCAAAAGCTTATTTATATCGTACACACTCAATGATTTAACTACTAGGAATTTATCAATAGCATGAATGTGGATGAAAAAATGTGCCTAGCATGATTGTGCTGTCATGGTCATTCAGACAGCTAATGGAGTTTAATGAACTGTTAGTGAGATGCACCCGAAAGTTAAATACTTACTGCAGAAAGGCAAGGTAAGAAGAAACTATATCTCTACTGTACTCGTTTTTAGGCAATCCACAACTGACCATGCATAAAATTGAGAAAACTGAACGCTAAGGGCGAGGTGAAGTCCATTTCGAGTGCAATTCTGGCGCACCTTGTAGGCACAGGGCATCAAATCTCCCCGGAAGTGGCTTTCCAGCCCATTCACCGTCTGCCCAGCCGTCAATCTAGAGGAGTCAAATTTCTTATTCTGGCCACCGCGGAAGCGATAGGAATTCGGTTGCGCAATCCACAGCTGTGCGCTCAGAAGGAATTTGTTCAGACTCTACGGTTACCATGGCTCCCCATTACCCACTTGACAAATCCGGAAATCATTTTTGTCACCTAATCGTCGTCCAATTCACAACCGTTTGACGTAGTTATGTGCCTAATTGCTCTTGATTTTTTCTCTCGCTTGACAACCATGATGGTATAAAATGTTATGTAATTGGCCCGATGATGAATAACCGAAAACAGACTGTTCGCCAAAATCACCTTTGACTTCTAATGATCTCATGGGTCTATTCGAATCGTTGTGTTATCTCTCGCCACAGTGTAGTTGCAGCGTAAGTTCACATTTCAGACACTCCACACAATAAGGAAGTAATTGTGAAACTTATTAAGATGCTTTCTACAATCATTCGTCTGTAACTCTACTGATGGTGCACTTGTAGGTACTGATACCCCCAGAAGAATTTTTTCACAGCACATTTGCCCAGTGAATTTAGACAGTCCAGCAAAAGCTAAAGGTTTCTTCGAAATGTAAGTTGCTGCCATACATTGCGATTGGAATCTGGTACCTGGGTGATCCAGGCTGCTGTATGTGAGCAGCACATATAGAGGTGGAGCGTAGGCAGATTGTGTATTAAAAGAACTAAACAGTGCACCACGATTCACGGAATAATCGTAAGAGTGAAATGTATTTCTAAATGCAGCACAACCCACTCACCTGCGTTATTTGTGATCCAGTCATTGCTCTTAAGGTTGTGAACAGTTTCAGCCGTAATGTACACAGTCAGTTTTATCTCACTGTATTATGCTTCACTTTGTATGTGAGTTATCATGATCACCCAGGGCATTCACTTTTAAAGCAGTATATTTCGTTATTCTTACTCTTCGGCTAGCACAGATCTAAAGTACGAATCATACGAGAATGTTACGTTCACAGTTAAACGTGTTTTGCTTTCAGTGGGGCACACTGGTTCATTGTCCGACCATTCACGGTGAATAACACATCCAATGGATTTTGGTGTCTATGCAACTGTCGGCTACAAATTGCTTGAAGAGTACTAGTTATTTCTGTGGCCGCTGTTGCTCGTTTGATCTAGTGCACCATCTCAAGAATGACCTGGTCAATCTTTTCAGTCATTCAGATTGAGACTCGTACAACTCCGTAGAAAACGAGTAGGTCACACGTTGTATTACAGAATGTTTCACTTTACTAAGTAGCATACCGCCCGTATTTTGTGTCTTACTAATCAAGATCGCGCCATAGAAATGCAAAAACAGTTGACACTTCATTACTTCTAACGTGTTACTGACAGAAGTAAAAGGATTACTCTGAGAAAATTGCACACCTAACTTGAATTTGTGTAGTTCTGTTATCTACGGAACACACGCGCTTATGATGTATGAAGATGTAACGGTTGCAGTGATTGTCACACGACTTGAGAGTGTCAGGTGAGGCGCCTATACACGCCGGCCCCTGGGGGCCGTCTAGGTCAACAAATATTTCAGAGTTTGGTAAACAGTCGTTATTGTTTTAACACCAAACAGTGAATTAAACTAGATAATTTCCAAAAAATACATTTTGGGATACCAAAAAGTAGTCTCTCGGTTTTTACTTAAATTAGTCTAAACGAGAAAATCTCTATGAATCCAGAGTTTCGGGTGCGCACTCACTGGTTCCCAATCGAGTCCATACGGAAAGAAGGGAAGTCGGGATGAACTTTGGTCAAAACAAGACGAATCCAGAAGACAACACACCGAAGTCATTCTCAAAGTTGTACTCTGCACTTGCGCACAGCTGTTTTATGGAAATCTCACAGTAAGAATCAATAACCAGTTTATTTAATCATGAGCATATCTGAAATGACACGACTGGAGATTCGCTTCTCACAACCAATTTAGCAGGAATACATGAAAAATTCTACTTGGTGGGGTCAAATTTGTAACAGGTTGTTGACTGAAAAAGTTAGTTATGTTCTTTGAACAGTATATGAAGTGGTGTGACAAAACGAAAAATGAGCGATTGTAATCGAAATTTTGTGGGACCGGGCAATTTATTCACGGACTATGTGCTATATTAGTTGACATTTAGTTCTGATTCAAACTGGACACAAGTGTGTGACTGGACAAAGGTATCATACTGCTGGAGTTTCCAGCTGTTTGACGAAGTTGAGGATTGGTGTTGGAACAGAATGGGATAGAATCAGATAAACCAGTAATGGTTTATGTGCAAAGAAACACCTAAAAACTGTATTGAGATTTCGAGGCGGTATGGAAAAAACAAACTTTCCCAGTCGGGTATTCATATTTTGCTCTGCCCGATTTGCTTGGTTCCTAACTCAATTTACGAAGATTAAACTGAAATCAAATGAGGCTACAAAGTGTTCCAGTACAAGTAGTGTACATTATTTGATCAATATTCACCGTAAGCATACGACCAGTTCTTCAGCTGACCCCGCTCATTCAGATATGCTTTATTATTGACCTAACATAAGTTGGGTAGGTTCTAACGCTGCAATTCATGCATTTGTCTTTCACGTCGTTGGGCACACCTTACTGGTGAGTCTGTTAAGGACGCTTAAATGGGTGAAAAATGACTGCATACAGGAAATAAATTATAAACCTAACCGATTCAACTTTTACGCAACCACAATTCTCTTTCGCCACTTTCCGCCTACATGGCATTTCCTTAACAACATTTGCTACAGTTTTTACCCAAGCTCATAGTGCATCTCATTGCTTCGTTTGACTGGACACAATATGCGGAGTACCACATGCATTTGAACATCGTACTAATTAATTTCTGATTAGGGTAGTACTGTTAGGTTAGTTAGTTAGGTTAGCAAGATGACTTAAACTCCTTTGCAGAGTCAGGTGGGTAACCATACGCAAAGTTATCGTACTTAGAACTACGAAATGACTTCCTTTCACACACACACACTGTCCTCAGTCGTAAAGGTTTGGCTAGCATGAAAACAGAACAAGATATAAATCAAACGGTTAAAAGTACAAATCGGACCGCATCGTGAATAGTATTCACGGCTGAACCCAGCGTAAATCAAGGCTAACAGCCAATTGTTACTGTGCGGGTAGAATCAGCTGGCGACGACTGATCAACGATATTTCGATAAACTTGAGAATGTGAGTTGTCATCTATGAACAACAATATCGTATGTTAAAATCTATAAGCGCAAACAATTCACAACTGCATTGTCTGTCTAAAACCCGTGAGCCGGATATTCTTATACGGCCCATTTTAGCAACCAACGATTCCCTCTACAAAGAGCTGCTGGAAATTAGGGTTGACATTTTAAAGCCTCTTGAACAAAAGGTGTGTGTGTGTATTCTGTGAAAAACACTTTTGAATTCACATCGTGTATTGGAATTATGAGTATTGCCACAGACACCATGTGTCCTATGTGATGTAGTCCTAAGCCGCCTGGAGAACAGGAAGAACAAAGACCACCTGAGCTTCAGATCAGTGTATGCCCGAATGCCAACATCGCGTGTATCATGCAGTCGACCGCATTTCCAGCGAGAACGAGAACAACACATGTCGCTCCAATTCAGTCACCATCAAGATCAACGCATGTCTGATTGATAACACTTTCTGCTCATGTGATGACTGTAATGGCCACCAACACTAATTGGTGTCAGTTCTTTATTTACAAACGTACCACTAGATGGAACGCTAAATTTTACATTTTATGCAATTCCACTCATCCTCCACTTCCTGTTGGCTACTGCACGTTTCGAATGCACGGAAAATGTGATATTGTATTTCTTGGGCATGGGTTTTCAAGAGGGATGACGTAGCCATGAGGTGCCCACTCAGTTTTGTTTTAACTGGTCTGTTCATGGTCAGAGTTGAGCAGGCACCATATGCAGTTACGGACGAACTGAAGTTGTACAAACAGTATGTCGACGATGTGATCTCGACTGAACAGAACAAGGGGGAAAACAGAAATTGGTTCGAACTTCTCATGAGGTTTGCCTCCGTTTCACAGAACGTCAGGACTATGTACCTAGGTTAGATGACAAGACGAACAGTGTTACCTAGGGTGTCTCATGATGACAAACTCGCGGAACGTTTCATCCGGAATTGAAGTAAACATGTTTATGTAGACAATGCAATTGCGGAAGTACCTAATAAAGCTGTCTACATCGAAACCACATTCAAAGGTGACGGTTTGATGAACACCTCTGAGACAATGGTCAGTGCTGGAAAAATGCCTGTGTATAAGGAAGCAAAGCTTGTTTTGTTCTCAGAAACGATTAAGCTACCTCTACTCCCGGTCAAAAACTAAATTTCTAAGTTTCCTACTAGTCATTACATCTATCATTTTTCTTGAAGTTCTGGAAACACTTAGACTGATGGAAGAGAAAGAAGGGCTCAAAACCAGAGCTAGCGGGCACATCTCAAATTGGTTGGCCGGCACATTAACTCACCCGTCAGTGAATGACACTCAGAGCGGACAAGACATCGGTTCATCCATTACAAGGCACCAATATATCACAGGTCACAGTGTGAACATCATACGTTCGATTAAGGGCTGGGTTAACGCTCACAACTAACAAGGTTTTAAACATGTCATAACGACGTTGATCGGCCGTCGGCAGCCAATTCTACGTGCACAATGACAACTGACTCTCAGAATTGGCTTACTAAGCAGCTAGCCGTGAGTACCACTCATGATGCGACCCGATTTGTACCTTCAGCTTATTGTTTTGTTTCCATGATAGGAACACGTTTAAGACTGACGATGGTATACGAAGTGAATTCGTGTCGTAATTTTTGTCTTCTGGTCACTCGAATCAAATCAAACGCCTATTCGTTCGACCTATGTATTGCGCTTCGCAACGTCAAAAGGCTCAGTATACAACGTTTGAATAAGTCTCTTGAGAATTCTTGATAAGCTAGGTTGTCCCTCAACTGTTGCTGCAGTTTCTCATAGTATTAGCTTCTGTATGCTTCACGCTGATGATGAGAGTGATGACCCGAATGCACGACCCAATTGGCGTGTCATCCATGGAATACTCATTTTTGTTGTATATATTTTTCAAATGAAGCAAAGCTGTTCTAATTAGTTAAAACTGCCATCGTTGTGCACAAGACAGTCAAATTCACTCTATTCGTCTGAGTAGGTATCAGCTGGGACATAGCTTGTGTCAGTGTCATTGTGTAGTATGAGCGGCCACACTACTGAAGTCATTCGCCTCTAAGTGTCTATCGGCGTATTGTGCTACTGTACAGTATTTGGCGAAACGACGACTTGGTTTTCCATAATCCAATGGAGTGCCAAAATTTGGTCACTGAGTGGCAGCATACTGAACCTCGTTTTAGTAGCTAGTCTAGATTGGACTAGTGATTGGACGAATAAACGCTATTCATCAAACGTCGCGGAAACGATCGGTATTGAAATCGGTACCCACCGTGAGATCATAGTAGCCGTGGCCAACAAAGTAGTCTCAAGAAAGTACGGTCGGAGTTCAAACTTAGGTCGGGGAAAGGATATACATTATCGATATGGTCTAACCAAATCGAAACCGGAGTGTGGCTCTTTCCCTCTAAAGGTCAGACTGAAGTCTATGGGAGCGCGACAGCTGAAATCAACTTTGAGTGGTGCTCATTTGGATAAGCTATAACGACAGTAAATATCGACGGTCAATCTGGTTGGCTGGGTGTTCAACCAGCTTTCTTGTAAAAGTTTGTCGACTGACGTGCCCCCGCCATGTTCAGTTCGAGCCGGCTAACCGACGTTAGCCGCCATACAAGACTGTTCTGTCAAAGAGTTTATGAAATTAAGACTGAAATTTTGACATCTGTGATCAATAAATGGTTTAGTCGTTTGTCTCAGAACCGTTGTGGTCTGTGAATCAGTGTATGTGTGCAAAAACCCAAACAACCCTAATGCTTCTCTGCAGTATACCATTGTAAAAATGACGTAAGTGGACACGTAAACCTTAGGTGACGCCACTTTGAATCTAAAGAAAAATTTTGCCTTATTTCACGGGGTATCTTTGACTGGATTGTTTGAGGTCAGATCGTGATTCTACAAGTCACTTTCTCTAAAAGTCGCACTTCTGGGTACGATGAAATTATGGCTAGTTGCTGAATTTGTACATGGAGTCGAGTAAAAATGGTGATTTTGTAAAATGCTCTTGTTCGTGAAAGGTCATATAAAATTTGGTTGTCGATTTGCCAGTGAGAGAAACTAAGAGATTGCTTCAAAACGATTATCTCACTGGGAAATCTGTCACCGTGTACGAGTTGCATTCTATCGCCTTCCGAGCAAATCCCCGACTAACTCTTGATAATCTTTAATATCGGCAAATTACTTATAGTTACTATGTGGAAATAGACACTTTGTCTGTGTATGTAGGCCACAGTGCATTAAGTTGGACACAGAGAGAGAGAGAACGACGCAAAGCAAACGTCTGACTTATGCGGCTGAGCACACCAGATCAATACGTACAACTTTATCCGATAGTGTTATTCATTTGCATTGCGATCGACTCAGCATAACCCATACGATCGTTGCAATGTATACAGTGATACTAATCAATAAAATGTTCTGCTTGGTTATCAGTCAAACTAAAGTTCGCCTACCTGGAAATTGCAAATGTTGCATGTGAATCAAACTATTATAAGTATGTTCGTGAGGACAAGTAAGCAGAAATCTTGGATGAAAACTGAGTTTAATTTAACTACGCTGAAATCAAGCCACTTGTTTGCTCTTACAGAAAAGAAGTTCATGGAATTGCTTGGCGAGTTTCCGTTGATCTAACCACTGTAAACAACATCAGGAACACAATCGACCTCACCATAGACATGACCGTGATGGAATAAACTAATCTGGAATTACTTAGAAGCTGGGATTACCAAGTGAACATCATTCTCAACTGATCACAGCCGTCGCATTCCCATGAAAAATCCGGTCGGTCCCTTTCGAAAAGTAGCATCAGACTGGAGTCTCGGTCTTATCACAGCTCGTTAGTAATACGTATTCTTGCCAAGGCCGGGACTAGAAACCCAGTCATGAGGCATCTATGCTGACTACTGCGCCAGTGATTTCACATTAGACACGCCTGAATCTCCTAGTGTCAACACACAGCCGGAATCACGGGAGTGCTGCTCTGATTGCCCGATCGCCCAGAGAGAAGACACAGCAAATGTCCTGTTGATTCTGATCGATGACCTCTTGAGTAGGACTTTTCCGCAGATTGAAACCATAGAACATGCACTACTGACGAGCTCCAGCAAGAGTAAAAATCAAGTATAGTGCTTTCCTCGAAAGTGGCTGGTTGAAACGTATACTGAAATGCGATTGTTGTGATTAATTGCGGGTGATGTTCAGTTTATTCGAAAACCAAAATCCCTTGCAACTAATCAGTAATGCGGAGTTATGTGGTATTCGTGTAGTTCGCCTCTTACCACGAACGTTGGTTTGTGGAAGAATGAGAGGTATTAAGAGCAAAACCGCGTAGAACTGTTTCGCAGAAAGTTGCTGAACATTTAAATTGTATAGGTTTAAGGATGTTCTTCTCCGTATTTGGAAATACCATGAATACCAGTGTGGAATCCTGATTCTCTGCATTTATGCAAATGTATTCAAAAACATCTGCATGTGTGCAAGGACTCATTCGTATAACGACATTTTCGTTCGAACTGCTGCGGTTGCTTTCGCAGATTATTAAAATCATTACAGTATAAGAGATCATATCAGCAAGAAATCAGTGTCAATTGACGTATCCGCTGGTAGGGTTAACGGGGACAAAGTGGACTGAAAATATGTGCGCGCGATTGAAATAGAACGGGAAGACTGGTTAACTTATTGAGAACGCTCTAAAAAGTATACTAATGAATGAAAAAAGAAGCACTGGTATCAATGGACTTCAGACCGATGTTAACATGCAAACTGAGCATTGTTTACAAACAAGGTTATCATAAAATTAAGCATCAATCCGAAGGGAAATTTCAGGGGTTTCTCTGTATAGCTGTCTGTTGGCTTTCATTCAAGGCTCACGAATGCATTGGACTGATAACATTACTTAGATGTGACTCAACTGCAAAAATCCGAGCGCCTGTCGGATTTGGATAGGCGACATGAACGGCACGCCTAACTGAGGTATGCGTTGTCCCAGCTGAACCACGAACCCAATCCGGAGGCTGCAAGATTTCACAGCTGAACTCATTTACGCACTCAATCCGTTGCATTATATGAAGTGGACCAAATGCTCCCGTGCAAAACTGTCGAAACCAGATTTCTCAAGCAGTTCACGCTGGAATCTATAGAAGTCACCGTTGAGCACCGAAAGTGTATTACTTATAAGTAGTGTGGCAGACTTCATAAGATAAAGGTGATAATATTTAGTTTACCTTCACTTGGGTTCTTCCTCTGGACTGTAAAGAATTTATGGCGAACCACCCAGATTTCGTGTGTAGTTTTCTGCTCCTACCCAAGATGTTTTAAGCCATCTTTTGACTTAGCTTTCTTTATTGCCTAACATGCGACTTCACCTTTTGGCTCAAGCCAATTTCCCATGCACTCCACGGTTATAGTGATAACCCTGAGACGCAAAGGGATTATCATGAAGCCAGATACCTCACGCAACAAGTTCGGTTTGTACAAAGTTAATCAGCAGACCACTGGTTTCACTCAACTTAGGCCAGGTAATTTCAGTCGAATTATTACTAAACTTGTCCTAATCGAGGTGAATAAAAATGAGATGGCTTTGTAGCCCAATCTGAGGATTACGGCGCTGCAGACTAGTAAGGTTTATTACCGAAAAGTATGCATGCGGCTCGAAATTCCCTTTAAAGTCTGCTCTCGGCCTATTCGTTGTGGATTTCGCACACGTCAATTAATTTTGATCACGTTTTTGAACGTTTCGCAAACTCGGTTACATGTACATGCAAAATCAATAAATTAGTGGCGGAGTAAATAAATAAGCCAAAATTCGCTGCTAGCCTCACCTTCAACGTGTGACCAATGTTTCGTTTGAAATCGGATAAAATTTGGGTTGCACCATCTTATGGCATTAGGTTAATCGAAATGAAAAAATTGTGATATCATTCTGCACTAACATAAATTCAGAAAACCATCGATAATCGGCGAGAAGTAGTTGGTGAAAATCTACCTTTGTCAGCATTTATTGCTTTCGAAAGATTGTGAAGTCGACGGTGAGAAAACCTAAATTGCAGCTGGGTGCATGTATTTGATCTAACTGGCAGCCGGTAAATTCATAGAGAGATGTTATCACCTGGTGGAGCCTTATCAACACAAGACACCCTAAAATGCGAGAACACCACAGGTAAACAAATACTGCGTTCGTAGTCTATTTCTAACTATAGCACGCGTACCTCTTCATTGGGGTTGCTAGAAGGTAGGCAGCTATTGCACTGCTATCCTCCATAGGGTGCGATCGTCTTTTGTCTGATCTGCAGGCCAGTATCTACGATCACCGAAGTGATTGCTAGGAGATTTGTGAACAGATACTCGCACTGAAATAAAGGAAAGATAGCTCGACCAATTTTCGACTCACCCGTTTGTTACTTTCGAGAGTATCAAACACACCCCGTGACTGGTTTTAATCAAAAACGTGAAACAAGGTACAAATACGGAGGAAATTAGCCTGTCAAGCTAATGACCTGAAGGGTCACTCGATTTATCTTCATATACAACATAATCTGGCAACAGATAATTCCATTAAGAAGCCACATAATTTCGAGTGTCAACAATCGCAAGGCTACATTGCTGACAGCTTACAAAACAACACTGTTTATGCAATGACCATAGGCTTTGTGTGCGCAGTAAATTACGTTATAATTTTCTTATGGTTGTGAATGTCTCTCAGCTCGCTGCGTTTGTTTACTGTCTACTATGAGTCGCATTAAATGAGTCCAGATGAGGTTTAAGTGGGCAACAGTCTAGGCTTAATGAAATTGGTGATTACGTATTAATTTATTTTACTGCTATTCCGGAGCGGTTTATGTGAGTGGGCGCAAAACCGTCAATTACATCTATAACGAATGTGTTTATTGATGATGATGATGATGATGATGATGATGATGATGATGATGATGATGCAGTTTCTGTTTTTCACTGTTTGTACACGAAGTGAGGGGTACATCATAAGTGCGGACATCTTTGTGTTTACCTCGAAGATTAGATTGAACACAAGACTGTGTGTGTTAGTAAAAGTCACTGGTTAAACTCCGCTAAACAGTAACCTACTGAAGGAGTTGTGTTATTTATTTAGATGCTCAAGTGTTCATCGTGAAATGCAAGCTTGTCCGTGTTAACGTATTCGTGGATTTCAGGTAGTTTCAGAGTAATCTGTTAAAGTCCCAAAGAATTGGTTTGTCAAAACATAGCGGACGTTCGCATGCACTCAAGAATGCCCTCATCCATTACAGCAGATTTTAACTTACTTCATTTGTTATGCATGAAAACCCGCTCCTTGTTCGTTGCTTCTGAAATGTGCAATTTGTCGTTGATGGAACTTAAGCAAAGTTTATCTAAATGCTACACTGTTTCCGGTAGCATAAGAAACCGGTTCACGGACTTGTCTCTCATTGATCCAACTTTTCTCGTACCCACATAGATCGTACGGGAACTTTTATCAGTTTCTGTGGTTCGTATGGAGTAGATAACGAAAAGAAAAAACACCACGTGGACCACTAAGTTGGCGAAAGACATCCAACCATTTTCTACAGTCCAACAGTAAGTTACAATTTAAAACCTAATGGAATATAAAATATGTGGTCTCACATAAATCTGATACCAAATTTACACCAGCATTGTGTGAACAGAATGGTCAGGTCGATCGTTTCACAAGTGGCGGACTCCAGATTTCGAGTAGTAGTGTGGTGACAGTAGAAGAAGTTTCAGAATTACCACGAAAACAGCTAGAATTAGAGACTGATCTCCTTAGCATATTTGGTTTACATGGGAATTTCACTGAGCCAGAGGATAGCAATCCCTTCATCAGTGTGGTTCTATCTCTTGGTACTCCATAAAGATGGACTTTTGGAAGTAACCAACACACGTTATGTAACTGCGTATACCTACTCAGAATAAGTGAAAACAGTCCTATGTAAGGTAGCTTGTTTTTGAATCCTATTTCATTAGGTAATTAATTCACACTTCTACACCTTTTTGGGGCAACACATGACAGTTCTGTTTTGGACCATGCTTGACCGTCTCATATGAGAAAGAACAAAACAATGTTAAGCGCAAAGCGTTTTGATGAGATCAGATGAGGTCAAGGAGTGTAGTAAACAATTTATCGCACACTCTGCGAAATAATCATAATGCGATTTGTGTTTACACAATCTTGTGGTTCCGCTTTTATTGCTACTGTTCAGTGTGGAAATAGTGCATAGAAATACGAGTTGAACATCAATCACTAAAAGTCTGACATTTTTATGGTCTTCGGTCAACTCTTTTCAGAAAGAGGCATTGGGATTGAGTGTCGCTGTATTAGAGCCTGTCATCAATTCACATCTTTGCCACGACTGGAATTTGAACTCTGTTTACGATTTCATGAGGCAATCGCGTTATCCACTGCGGTATTAATCTCATGTATGCAAATGTTCAAACTGTTTCGGCTTTGAGTATTGCTACGATGGCCTGAAAACCTGAAGTGGATACGCACTGACTGTTTTGCTGAATCTAATCTCTAATCCCCAACCGATGAATTCTCTCCACGCTGAAATTGCGGAACCCACTGAATTTGTCATACATCATTTTGATTATCAATAAGCTCGGTTGATATAATTTAAAAAACAAGGATACTAACGACTAGCTCTAACAAAAGGAGACCTCATATGTAATACCACCTTTCGATAGTAGCTAGCTACATATGTCTGAAGATCAAATGCTGAATCCCAACGTAAATGAGTTTGGATCTGTTCCGTACAAACTACCACACTTCCTATGAAATTAGAAATATAGAACAACACTTAGTTACATGTGTTTCATAAGGCTAGTGCTCATTAAACAAGCATCGATGAGGGAATGTTGCACTGAATTGAGATAAATATATGTTACTGATGAGTAGTCGGGGATTTGGTTTATTTTCAAGTTGACCATCACTCACATTTGATCGCAGCGTTCGCATTCAGATAGACTATCCAGCCAGCCTCTTTCGAAAAGAAGCACTAGACTCGAGTTTCGCTCTCATTAGAGCTC
>QNGE01001410.1:96136-142462 GCA_008508345.1 Paragonimus westermani | reverse complement strand
GATGATGATGATGATGATGATGATGATGATGATGATGATAAATGATGTCATAAGTTCTTGATTGACCCAGTTAATTTTAGTTCGCTTCGGGAGAAAGTTTAGAGCAAACTGCACAGTGATAAGTCGTACCTACTGGATGACCCCATTTGGTTGATAATAACTTCAAATGCTTAGACATCTGCACCTAGGTAACAGTTTTGGTTTAATTCCATTAGAAAAATGACAATAGTCTTCTCCGTTGTTCTGTAAGGTTCTTTAGAACTCGGTTTCGTCAGAAACCGGTTATGATTATCATTCTCAAGTTTTACGATAAAATAAGTTGTATTTGATTTAGATGGAGGAAACTTATCAAGTCACGTAGAGATAGTCACAGTCCACTGGAATGGTGGATGGGTGGAATTGGTGTACATGAGGTGAGAGCACAGGTACCAGCAATGGTTGTCAGCTTCAAGTGTCAGCTTGGTCACACCGCAAGCGTCTTCCACACGAACGACAACTGATTGTAGAATCAAGCAGCAGCGAACTCAGTCGTGACAAATTTAGTAATTTTTCAAAGAATGCGCACAGTCAACCAAGCTGGAACCGATTGCATCCGAAACAGATTTTGTTGAGACACCGTGAGGCCATTCCGGTGAGTGTTGTCGAACCTCTCAAGATAATCAACTTATCATTCTTCAAAATAACCTTCTTTCTGAAAACGAGTAGGCCGGTAGATTCAAAAAATGTGCAACTTAGATAAGCTATCCTTGAGACGTGGCACCAGTATTAGAGGGTTGTTGAACGATGAGATGTCATGTTGTAGGGTAGGCATTCGTAAACACTGGAAAAACCATGGCGGGCTGTCCCTCCTAATTTAAACCCGATCACTTTAGGCGTGTTTTAACTGAGTCCATAAATCCAAACATTAATCGGCTGCTTTTTTTACATTGCAACTATCTTTTGCTCGTAAAATCTGTAAATCTCTTTTTCATATACCTAAAATGGATGAAAGAAGTACTAATTAAACGAGGCTAATAATGACTGAAAAGCAATATCCTACGTCTTCGGAGAGATAAAACGCCGGAGAATGATGACTAAGCGAGTGCAATAAAAATCGCCATTTCAGTTACTGTCAACCGTAGGACGATGTGATTGATTCCGCGGAAAAGTTTGTACCATAAGTCAGCCACCAGTCTTCCGGTTAAGAACGAAGGACACTGAACGGAGAAAGGTTGCGTATTGTTTGAGACTTGTTAGTTGTGATGCGTATTCGTCAACGTTTCAGGCGATGCTATGAGTAATCAACCAAGTGACCTTGTGATCGATGCTAAGCTAACGGATACCCTATGTTGCGCTCAATGATGAAAAGGTTTCGACCAACACTCTAAGCTCCAAGGTGGAAGCTGAAGTAGCACTCAGTTTGTTTTAGACTGATTAAACAATGCAGGTCCTGGTCACTTTAGATAAGCTTCGAATAAGTCTCTAGTAAATGCATGTAACTCCATCGTATTTGTTACGCTTTTGTTTATGGATAGTTTAACTGATATGTAAAAAGCGATGCGAAGCATCTGAAGCATACTATTGCAATAACAGTGAGACGAGAAACAAATAATGTTATTGTTCAGCATGTCTGTCTCGCAATGTATGGTTACATTTCACTTAGGACGGTTTATTTATAACTCGAGGTTTGTGCCGTAGTTAACGAGGAAGGGGTAGTAAACCGTGGTGAGGCAAAGTAATATACGTCACCCTTGCGGGCATTTGGATTTGAGCACTTCTTGGATACGGGAGAGGTGTGTTGGAGTTACTGTTATTTTGGAATGTGATCTCAGTATGCCCTCTAGATGATCCACTAATCACCTCGTGGGTGTACAAATAATTGTCCCATCAGCGTATAGATTTGTCCTGTTCTTCTGTTTGCTGACTTCTTTCTGAATGACAGCCGACTGTCCGTGTACAAGAGCAGTCACCAGCACGCTAGAACAAGGCGGTGATCTAAACTACTGAAGTGAAAGAACGGAACCATGCTATGTGAAGGAAGTTTTACGAGTTAGGCTGGATGATTACTTGGGTAAACACACCTGTTATTTGTCAATTATAATACCACCCGCCGTTCAGGAGTCCACCTCAACAACTTTAAGTATGATTTCATTAAATTTTATACATGAGTGATTTGGTATCCAAGGCCTGTGATGTGATGCGCAATCGATTAACTTGATCACTTTTGTTGAGCTAACAGCGCACTCCAATTATGTCAACAGATGCATGAATATTAAGCGCATAGCTAACTTCCTCTAATTTTTACGTACTTGGTGACACATATAGAAAATGATAAACGTATTCAAGGGTAACCTACGGCAGGAGTGGCTCATTCGACGACGCATTCGATTTCTCAGCCCTGGCGTTCCGTTATCCGGTGTGGCTATGTATGACGTTCACTTGGAAGTCGATCTTAGTAACCTATTTGTAAACTTACATACGAACATTTAATCTGGAAAAAGCTGCACGATATTTTTTACCTTCGTGAAAATGAGGGTTTTTTCAGACGTCTGAACAATTACCACCTATCCCGAAACGATGGTCTTTTGCATCTAACCGACGGAAGATAATGGTTATATCGTAGTTGTGTAGTGAGGATAGACGGTCGCACTATACTACTTACACCACCATTATTCAGCAGCAGCATGTATGGAAAGGATCGCAAGACAAATACGGGAGAAATACGGGAAGGATCATCGGAGGGCAGCATCACGTGGAATGGCTCTCGCCATATGAGGGAACTGAGACATGATGACCAAAGCGCCTGGAGCATCCTCATATTAGTGTGGTGTGCAAATGAGTGTTTTTGTTCGTAGTCTGGTTGGGACGCGTAAGTCGGGTATTGGTTTCCCCAAATAAACAACTTACGTGCCTTCCGCCTTCTCAGTTCACGACAGTAGTAGTGTAAAGTTCAACCGAATCTCGCAAGTGCACACGGATTGAATCGGCTGTGTTGTTAACGTCATTTTTGTTTCCGTTTAAGTCAGCCTTGTGCGTGGTTTACTGGGCCTTTCGCTCATGCCTGTTTCTTTTGTTTCCTTCTACAGGACTGTTGTTGGAACCCATGCTTTAGAAAAAGGCTGTCCTCCGGTGCCTCGCCACAAAGTTGATGCTTAAGTGTTACGGGCATTCTGAATAAAAACAGCCGGCTTGCATGTTACAGTAATATATTGCTTTGGGCTTCACTGGGTGCACTGAAAACTATAAGTGAACCATGCTTACTTCAAAAACGTCACATGAGCATATTTTACACATTTCTGCCTTCTTCACAACTATTCGGAAAGACATGCTACACCCTGAAAACAATGACGAGTATAATAAGAGGTTAACTGTACATATTTCCTAAACAAAATCTTGGTTCTTCATCGATTACCAAAACTCACTTTGGGTGAGAAAGGGCTAGTTAAGTCTACAGCAAATGACCAAATAATACGAACAGCAATTGGAACTAATGAATGGTCCAAATGTCCTGAACATACAGTGCGACTTTAAGTTATTTATTCGACTAAAAATTGAAACGCGTTGACCAGCTAGCTTGCTTGAAAAATGTATGGAAACAATAGACAGTGATTTTGACAGTTCTGTTTAATCAAATTCAGCCGGCTACTCTCGAAAGTTATATAACTAACTCATTAGTAAACCCACTACGAATTAATTCACTGTCCGTGGAAGATACTTGGAAGCAGTTGGTTCTAATAATCCTAGCTTGCCTTCTGACTGTACGTTACTAGTCAAGAGACCGAATTTGATGATAGTTTACTCAACAAACTATCTGGATCGTTCTGACCAGGTTGCTTTTTGATTGTGTTCAACTCGTTGGTGCGCTCCTGTTTTTTGACTAACTACCAAATTTAGTCATACTTAGTTATTGCAGAATATCTAGCATATTGGAAAGACATTACAGAGGCCGGGCATGAATAACACCAATTTGTTTCCTATCCTGTTCTGGTAATTCACCTAGACAGAAGAAGCATCCAGTGTATGATTAACAGTTCGGAGGATATTTACATTTTATATGTGAGATTCTTCACAGATCTGATGAACAACCAATAACTATAATTTCCTTATCTTAGCTAGTCAACCGGATGGTACATATGTTGAGCCGTCTGACTTGCACAGTACGCACCCGTTATGTTTCTATCTGGATTGTCGTACACATAGCGTTCATCCCACAGACACAGATTATAGACGCGCTCAGATGCAGGTTTACAAAATATCATGGATACGATGAGGAGTATTTACACAGTTTGTTGATCAGATCTTCCGTTATGGGACGCAAAGAAGCTTTACCACTTCCTGTCACGGTTAGCCTGTTTTTTACGTGTACTTACATTTTCGTATTACGCTTGTTGCACTGCGATTAGTTTTTAATTCCGGTCGCTCACCTATATATTTTTTTCAGTTACAATCTTAATGCTCCTGGTCTACACAAACGAAAAACATCTACCGCTCAACGTGGACTCTCACATGTGCGAGTAACTTCCGCTCGCTTCTAAACTTTATTTGACTTTTAAGTGTCTTTTGAGTCATCTGTTGACTAGTGGTGACCATTTCTACGTTTTTAGTAAAAACCAGCTGACTGATATTTGTTTATAGGCATCCCAAAAATATTCAAGTTACCACGAAGAACCGTAGGAATGTTTGTTACTGCAAAATACACAATACGCTCATCTTCATCTGGTCCCAGTTGAGTTATTCAGGAGGGACACCAAACAGGAAATGTAGTGGTTTCAATGAAATTGATTGACAAAAATAAAAGACGAGTTGGAGTGCAGTAATTAGAGCCAACAACAGCTTTTAACACATACATGAAGCACAGATTGCCTCACAAATTAAAACAGGCTATCGACCGCATCTTTAACAGACTGAAGGTAATTGGTTGGCTGAAGATTGAGCTTGAGTACCTGAATGCACACTTCTTGAAGCTATCAAATGGTGACGTTTCAAGAGTGATGCAAATTGAGCAAACTCAATCAGTTAATGATAAGCGACCCATTTCGTATTATACACTTGCCGATTTGAGCTTAAGTTGATGGTTTTGACCATATGGAACTAAGTTTCGCAACGCACATCGTGTTTGATAGATGCATGGTGATACAGTAGAGTTCTCATCAGCGTGTCAGAGATGTGTGGAGATGTATCACAATTTTGACAGCCTACCTAGATAGAACAGTCTGGCATATTGTGGCCTTCCTTGAGGCTCTTACTTCCACTTACTCAATAAGGGCAGTGTCACCCACAGCGCACGAGTGACGAACTTGACTAGATAGCTTAAGATATGGGCTTGAGAGTTGAACATAAGCGTAAAAGTTTCAGAGTGTAGACTCCCAAACAGTCTGGTAAGCGGTTGAAGTTCAGATAGGCAAGTCACATTTTTATATGGGCTTGGCTTTCTCGTAAACGTTTCGGTGGGCTTTATTCAAAAGCGTCACTGTGTAAAGGGGTAAACGAGAGTTTGTCTCTACCACTGACTTAAAACCTGGTTTAGCAGAATCGTCACAATTAAGTCCCATACGTCAGTCGCCTGCGCATACCGGACATGCTGCTTATTAGATTCGGTAAGAGAATGGTCTCAATAAAGCAGGTTTCAACTCTGATTTTTTCTGCAAAAATTTGTCGAATTACTTACGCATATAAATTTGTACGTTGAAGTACAAAAGTCGTGATCATACAGAAAGTAAAAACGGAGTAGTCATTTTATCTCCAATAATATCAATTTCAGTTTAAAACGGTCATATGGATGCTTACACTGTTATGTAGCGCATAATAATACGGTGACCGTTATGTAACGACAGAACATTCAGTTTATATCTCACTACGAATTGAACCTTGGACACAATAAGCCATTTGGAGGATAGTTTACTCGACATGTGTCTCATGGATAAGAGAGCGGTTGGGTATTCCGGAGGAAACGGAATCTCACTGTTGTAATGTCGCACGGATCATCTTTAAAACAAGTTCTCTATACTAGAGAATGCGATCGATAACCCGAAATGCAAATATGCCTAAGGCATTGAAGTAACTTCACTCATTAAGCGTGTTCAATCTCACAAGTTTCAACTGCTACTCCCTCCGAATTATTATTCAAAAATCCGTTTGAATTTACTTCACTGAACTATTTGGAGTCTACGTTTAATCCATCTCTGTCTCACTGTGATGAAAAAAGGATAGAAGAATATCATAAGTGTTTCTTCGAGACACGGTCGATCATGACCGCAACAATACTCAGTGTGCGACACGTAGAGCACTGATGGGACCGCATTGTTCACTTACATTCACACTAACTGGTTTCTTTGTCAGGAAACCAACCGGAAGTTTTGTGGACTGTATACCTTGGTTTCCAATTACAAGTTGCGCTTCGCCCATTTTCTTAAACTACGAATGATCGACGTTATGAAAATCCCTTAAAGCCATCAAATGACACCGGTCGTGAGAATCGCTTAAGGAAATAATGTTAAAGAGAATGGAATCGAGTCTTGGTGGGGCGAGAACACAACACGCCGATCTTTGAACCGAAATGGAGCTTATGTTTTAGAGCCACAACTAACAGTGGGAGAAATGTCGAGCCCCTTAATGATAATCAGGTTAGTGACGTTTCAAATCACCACAATTCATAGTCAATAGCAGGACGGAATCAAGAAGCGTTTCCTTCATCCACGAATAGTCTCATCATTTCTCCCTGACCAGAGTGGAGCATTGGCAATAAGGGAGTAGGACGTCCTTAGTTAACGAGTACCCAGTGTAAAAATTCACAACTGTTTAACAGAATAAGTTTGAACGATTTAAAGGTGGTGGGTGAGTGAGATATATATGGTGAGTTTTATTCAACCTATCTGGTAGAACTCATGACTGTGGAAGTTAACTATATACCTGAATCCCTGATATTCTCAATGACTGATATATCGGCAGTTCGATTGTCTGTTTGATGTGCGTTTCCATGAGGACGACATGGCATACAAACAGATAAGCAGTCAGCTCTTTCTTTGGGTCTGTGTCGGCTAGACTCAAATTGGTGAAATAAGGTTGGGTGACCTAACTTTCTCCAAGCAAGTTTCACCATACAGTAGTCAAATGCGTTTGGGAGTGGTTAGTCTGTTAGACATATTGGAACTGCATGCATTAACGTTCGTTAGTGTGAACACAACAGCCTACTGTATTTATGAAGGAAACATTTCGAAACCACTCGGTTTTTCAATGCTACTAACATTCTGGTCCTAGTGATGTTATATATAATGGGAACCCCATGTTGATTTGTTGCAATATTTGTTACGGTTCACTGCAAGGAGTATCATCATGCTTGGCCAAATATTTTGGAAGTAAGTCGCCCTCCGCAAGAATATCTCATATCCAAAAAAAAACAATTTTAGGAAAAGGTGCACGATTCTGTATACTTAAAGTACATAGTGGAGATCGAAGTGGAACTGCATCTGCCACAAAAACAATGTGCTAATTATATCATATCAAAGTTTGCCTACGATTGTGTTGACCGTGGATCAGACCACGAAGTATACATAGCCGTTTGTAAGCGAACTTTACTCGTTGCTTTCAGAAGGTAGAATCCAATCAGCATTTTATAAGGCTTACTCCGCTGACCCGAAAGTGTTCGTGATTTCACAACCCAAAGAAAACATTACACGGCTTCCGATGAGTTCGGATGATCTAAGGTGTTTGTTCCTGAGTGTAACATGATGGAGATCACACCAAACACATGTCCGTCATAGGAAAGCTGAGAGGTATGAGGAATGTTCTTCTGTGTTGATCTCTTTTAACAATAGACAGCGTGCGTGCAATTGCAGCCGTTGTAAGTTCCCTGGTTCAGCTCACGCTGATAAGGTGGATGTGACTTGAATGAGTTCTTGAATGTGTCCTGCCCTCATACCGATGTACTTTCGTACTACTCGTGGCCATTGGGTTCAAAATCCCAACAACACAGTGGTTATAGCAGTGTGGAATGTTAGCATATGAACCTTCGTTACATAACATGTATCTTATTCTGAACACACTGCTGGTATCCCATCCAGAGCGTAAGGAAGCGATTACACGCCACAGAGGCAAAATGAAACGACGCACATCAGTTTTTTGTTTGTTTTTATTCTCTTGTTCAGAACCGCTTACGTATACTAGTATTGTTCAGATCACCGTTGTATAGAGTTTACATGTTTTTCCCAACATCAGTATCATAACAGAAGCCTCACACAACATCTCTCTGTCATCATATGCACATTGACGTCAGTAGAAATTGGTCGACCAGAAAGAGCGATATAACCAGCGTTTCCTATCCCCGTAAGATGGCTGCATCAGCTTCACTATCGGACAGATGGCGTCCGAGAACAACTTTCGGTAGATTAACTGTGAATCTTTTGGAGTAGCTGACTGGTTGATCTACATCGCATCCTTCACACACCTCCGTAAAGTAACCGCATTTCGGTTCCTTTAACTGTCGTACACGTTGGTTATATTACTTTCACTCACTATCATCCATACTGGAATCAGTCACGTGCAGATGAGTGAAATATCGACGTCAAACGTAGTAAGAATAAAATCAGACAGACCAACCGAAGATTGAGCAGAACACAACGTTACAAACAAGCTGTAATTCTCAATGTTTCCATCACCTACTATGGCCTACCTGATCGTAATTATATTAACAAAGAAACAGAGGGCACGTGCGGTCTGCAGCATTTAAGTCAACTTGTGTTATGTCTGAACGGAGTAGTGGAAACCGTTACCCAGTAGGCGTGACTTCGGCTGATGTCCCATAAACGTATATCCGGATACAAAATTCGGAGTTCGAACCAAAATGATTGTCAAAAATAGCAGTCCCCCTAACGGAGTCGCTTAAGCAAACGGACCCAACATACACTTGTCATCACAGCTATCCACCCAGAAAGGGGGCAAACGTGCAATTCACCTCCATTCAGTTGCCTTCATCGCTAGTGTTTTGGTCACCATGACCCACGATCGTCCAAATCTGGCTAATGATAAAAGCCTCTGTGAAAATTCCATTGTTCGAAACAGAACATCTGGCTGCAAACCAGCATAAAACGATGACTAAAGACTAAAGACGTAAAATACAATCTTTCATTAACGGCTTGTTCTGGCGCGACAATTTCGTCACCAAAAATGAATAACGAGAATGTGCACCCATGAACGAAACAGACATGTACGTTATAAAAGAATAAATGGAAACTGGACAGTTTCCTGTAAAATCTGAAGCAAATCAGTCTGGAACAGTGAGTCCCTTTTGGCCGTTTGAATAGAATAATCAGAAAACACAAATTATGTTATAAATTCATTTCACACACCCTCGTCAGTTGTAAACGTGTGACTAGCATGAAAATAAAACCAACAAGACTTAAATGAAACGATTAGAGATACAAATCGGGCTGGCTCGTGATTGGTACTCACAGCCAGAACCACAGTAAACAAAGGTCGACAATTGTTTTTGCACGCATAGAACAAGCTGTCGGCAGCTGATCAACAATGCCTCACCATACTCGAGAGTTTGTGGGTTCAACGTGTGCATCAAGACCCTAAACGAGGATGTGATATTGACACTGTGACCTGGGGTCGATAAGTGGTTTGCAATGAATGAAGCGGCGGTTAGACCTCGGTGAGTCCCATTCATTGGCGTGTGAGTCAGTGCAACTTTCGACCACTGAGATTTGCCCGTTTGTTTCCTGTCCCACCAATGTACGTGTTTCTGCAACTGAAGGAAAATTGATAGATACAGTGACTGCCCCAGGAAACAAACGGGCAAATCTCAGTGGTCGAAAGTTGCACTGACTCACACGCCAATGAATGAGACTCACCGAGGTCTAACCGCCGCTTCATTCATTGCAAACCACTTATCGACCCCAGGTCACAGTGTCAATATCACATCCTCGTTTAGGGTCTTGATGCACACGTTGAACCCACAAACTCTCGAGTATGGTGAGGCATTGTTGATCAGCTGCCGACAGCTTGTTCTATGCGTGCAAAAACAATTGTCGACCTTTGTTTACTGTGGTTCTGGCTGTGAGTACCAATCACGAGCCAGCCCGATTTGTATCTCTAATCGTTTCATTTAAGTCTTGTTGGTTTTATTTTCATGCTAGTCACACGTTTACGACTGACGAGGGTGTGTGAAATGAATTTGTGTTGTAATTTTATCTTTTCGCAAATCATTGTTATGCAATTCACCGCATCATTAGTGGACTCTTACGTGACGTTTTGTAACCGTGCTACGAAAAGTATAAACGTCGTTTGTCGTGTCCCACCTCCGCGAAATTTTTTATTCAATAGTGTCATCCCACTTTCCATCAGCATGCGTTATACAATCATGTTTGCCGTATATGGACGCCGTCACTATGGTAACTTCCTGCATTATTGAGATCAGGGTGAACAGGTCGTTCAGGAATGCTGTCCACATTGAGATGTTTTGTTCTCTGAAAATCTGCATTATTTTGAGGAACGAACTTCGCAATTTAGACCGGACAAGATATCACTGAAATCATAATCCACTGCTGAATCCTGACTAAGAGAACAACAGGTCGTTGTAAGGCAACAACTACCGATATTGAACCATTGTTTTCTACTCTACGGTTGAATCATATGTTGCGTGTAGATAGTACTGGATACCACTAACTAGAAATGACCATGTCATTTTGATGAGTACTTGTCGACACTGTTTACAATACATGAGATTGTTTGTATGTTAGGTGCAAAAAACGTTGATCCCCATTCTTAACGACTTTTGTTTTATTACGCCTGACTGGCGCGTATCCGTGAATGTTCACGTGTTACGTTCTGTGCTGACCTGTCAACTTCATAGTGTTCAGCTGCACACGAACCAAAAATTCACCTCTGTAAGACAGTAATTTGGACTGTCGTAGTTCGGCCTCCCTATTTCAATAGTAGCTAGTAGAATGCACTAGGCCTATGCAGTTGCTTATTACCGCTACGCAACTGCAGTATTCTACTGGCAGTTCGATATTATGGTTAGGCAAGGATCGACAGATAAGCCATAAATTCAAAAGAGATGCGCAAACTGTTGTCTGTGACTCCATTTACACGAGAGCACTCTTTAGGCACGGCGAAAGCACAGGTTTCAAAGAAGTCTCGGAGAATTTAACTGCATTCCAGTATTATGGCTATTTTGAGTTCTCCCGTGGTTTGTGAACGTTCCCTGTGAACTTAGTATTTAAGATAGCCCCAAGGATAAAATTCCTGCGCAGTAATATTCGAGCCATTTATTCCACCACGACCGATTCATCGTCTTCTGGATACTCTACCTCTCGAACCTGGTGATGGACACCTCTGACCACACTTTTTGGGACCATGAATATTACCCGTTCTAGCATACTTTTTCATCGGCTTTCTAACAGATTTACAGATAGCCGTTCGCATGCCCACCTGTCTTGCACTAAAGGTGCCAGTGGTCCCCCTCACACTTTCAGTACAGTCCGAACAAACAAAAGCCAGTTCATAGTGCTCTTCAGTTATCACGCTACTTGTTCCAACGTGATTATTAGTCCAAACAAAGCCGCGTCTAGCTGCTGTCCGGCTAACTGAACCAAAAAGTGTGATCCAGCTTAGGTCAGCGGATTTAGAACGAGACGGACACAGGACGGAATAGTCACCCCACGACCCAACGAGAAAGTCCATTAGCCTGTCTAAGAATGTAACACGCTGGAATTCGCGATACACCGGATGCTAAAAAAATGCAACTTTCGGCTAAATTGGAAGATCCAAGTAAGGAAGATTCGGTTGTTGGTTGCATTCGAATGTCACTTTACCCCAGGGATTCATCGGAAAGATATTTGACAGTATTTACTGCAGAAGAAGCAATATTTGTTTGAATAAGTTCATACGGAAACCCCATTGTCGGCATATCAATAGCTCCATTGGATTCTTTCAGTCCGATGCCAACATACTCCAAGGCTTACGGTTCGATTGGAACTTACTGGAACACCGTTTTTCGGGCCTTTCTTTCTCAATAAAAGCGTTACAGGTAAAATCATTATTCGCATAATCATTTCTACACCAGTGTGTTCGTTTCTTCACACGTTTCAGTGGACTGTTGAACCAGCGCTGGAACAACTGTGAGTAGCTGAATATTGGATGGCCCAAAACCATATTGTGGACTGTGTGTACAGGAATATCTGGCATGTGTAGTCGGGCGACGATGGATTGGTCACAATGAACTACAAATAGGGGTTTGCAATCATTGTGGTTGAGGCATGCGTGTTGGGTGTGAATTGTTAGAGTTTCCGCACGGCTCCGCTCATCATGGAAAGGTAAAACTCTATGAATCGCTGAAGCTTAATCGAAGTAGTTCACGATTCTATGGACGACCAGACATACTGCATTTACGAAATCCAATACAATGACTGCAATGTCATATACACAGGGTAAACAGGCAGACGGATGATACTACATCCGGCTGGACCCAAGAGACGTACGGTTTCTTTCATAAGACCTATAACAACTTCTACGGTAGAGAAAGATAGACTTAGCACTGCAAGCATTGCCAGAAGATCACAACATATGATCCGACCAGGTTCGATTGATTCGTAAATATCTTCCTCTCCTATTTGCTGAATCTCTCACCACCCACATTTAACAAATGCGACAGCCGCAATGATGACAAACCTGTCTCTCGTGTGACAGCAAATGACAGATAACGCCAGACAGACTTTCCTCATCGAAATCCGTCTCACACCGGCTGAACAGTCAACGGTTTCGGTCAAACCGTTCAGGCTCAACTGAAGTTGACCTAACCACAGTAGACCCCATATCTCCTCTCTTCCTTTGTTAATATGATCTCGACCACAACAATCTTGAGGGAGGCTACCCAGGATGGCTCAATTTGGGCATTGAAATGTGTTGGTAACGATGTGTTCTTCTCTATCCACTCAACAACGCAATATATATTGAATGGAGAAAATTCTTTTGTTAAGCGTAAGAAGCGCTCAATGTAACAACTTTGGCCTGTTAATTTCAAGTATCCTTTCGGACAATAGGGTCGACTACTGAACTTTGTATACCAGGACCACTTTTCTATGCCTAGGTTAACATACAGTTTGATAGTGCCCAAATGTGATAGTCCATTAGTTCTGTCTGCCATTCGGCAGTCCACTAAGATAATCCAATAATTTGCCGGAAGAAGTTACTTATTGTTCAAGAAAGGAGAATATAAAACGTACTTATTACACCAGGTTTGGTAACTCGGTTTCATTTCATCTCAAGCCAGTGAACGAGAATTTCTCCCAATAAAATGTAGGACAGTCAAAGACATGTTAGGTTTGACCGTCCAACCACTGGTTGAAGAGTACTCTAAGGGTTAGTCCGTGTAAAGTTACCGAGGTCAAACGTGGTTTCAGTTATCAACGCAGGAAGTCCAGGCACTGGCGATCATTCATCACTGGCTGGCGTTCTGTGACTGTACGAACGAGCTGCATTACCAGCAATATGATAAATTTGGGTTGTCAAATAACCGTTTGAACACGGCCCAGCTGCCCTGTACAAACAATGAATCTAGTACTGGCCCACCTACTAAAGGGCACCTCTGCATCATAATTGCTAATTCATTACTTCGGCTGTTTGTAAAACTTCGAAAAGGACATTTGTAGAAAAACCAATTATTATAGTTATCGACATCTGGAAACCATCAAAACAGCCGGGTGATCATTCTAAAAATTTCCAATTCGAATAAACCATCGTGTGATCTTTTTAAGCAACGAATCATTCGATCAATCAGATAATGAATCAAGCAATCGGTCAGCCATTTAATAAACCAGTTCATTAATTAGCCAGCCGAGCAGTAACTTAATTAATTAATCGACTGCTAACTTACTAGGTCAACCAGGTAAAAATTAACTAAATAGTCCACCAGCTCAACACTCCAGCAAGCGTCCAAATATCTAAGAATAAGCCAATCAAACAGACGAGCAATCTTATCTAGGCCGCTCTGTTACGCGATTTCGGATGAGGTACAAGGTGCGCCTTGCGCATTTTCCAGTGATGTGCTGTAAACGTAACGTGATCGTAGTCGTCCCGCATATACGACCTTCCATGGTTGGGTCTTCCAAGTAAAATGATATGGTGGTTGATTTCAATGAGATGTCAGCACAATGTACTGCTGCATTTGACCGACAAAAAATTCACAGACAGGTTGATGGTATCTCAGTTAAACACAAAAGTTGCAACCTCGCAGCCATTACACTTCATCTCGTAACAAATGTACTGTGTTCTCTTTTTTAATTAATTCGACTACGCCTTATTAGTTATGGAGAATCTATGAAATTTGGAGACGAGGACCAATCAAGCTCCACTTGTTTAAAGTCATTTTAAAAACGCTAGGAAATATCTTTTAGACGAGCGAAAAGCGATCGGCGAATCTCACCATAATTTCTTTGAGGAAATGTGTCATAAAAATGTTACAGTTTCAGGCACGAGCAAGCGGAGATTATATACCATCTTCAGACTGTCACCTGTCAGTCCGTGGCGTTACGAAATTCTGCACGGTGGTTTTTGTTGTTTGTCGACCCACGATTGTACGATAGTGTGGAAGATCCAAATTGCTGCAAATATGTAAGTCACCTTTGAGAGATTCCGATAGCTTCTTAAAACCTCGCACCAATCACGCACCCAAATGTCCCCCAACCCACAGATCTTTTTGAAATCAAATCGCAATTAGTGTATACTAAGATAGAGATAAGTATAACAACCTAAGACAGTCTTATAAAACCCAACAGGATAGAAGAATCGTGCTTCAGAGCATTACTTTGAGAAAGGAACCTATGTTTCACCGTGTTACAACTACCGAACAAATGAGGTATCAATAATCTTGGGGTAATTCGAACAACCAACACTGAATCTGACATGTGAGGAAAAACTGTCAAGTAACTGACCGACAGAAGAATATATCTTCTAACCGATTAGTCGAGCAGCCAGATATTCACTTCGGTAAGCCTTCATCAATCCTCGTACAACCATAGTGAATGTATAAGCAAAAGCCAACGAACACAGTAGTAGATCGAACAATTCACAACGCCCATCCAGTGGAAAATCACCTATTTGGTCTACGCCTTCACTGATTTGTCAAAGCATGTAAAGAACCACAGAAGTTGTAAACATTATCTAAAGTTTACGGGACGCACTGGAGCGCAGGTAAGTACCCTGTTCGTTGTATGTTATCCATTTTTCAAAACTCGTTACTGTAACGTGAAACCCTGATATAAACAATAGCAAAATAAGTCCGTGCTTTTCAGCGCATCTCGTTTTCAACACATTTCAACTGAGATTGTGCAATGTAATATAGACCACAAAAAATAATTCCCTCTCAATTGGATTCAGAAAAAGGAACAGTGTTGTACGTTCTTCCGACGAACGTTGAGTGACGCGCGTATAACCAACGACGCCAAATATCAGAACCAAACCAAGTCGCTGGAAACGTGGTACTATTGTCATAAATGATATAATCAATTTCAAGAACAAACCTCCATTCGTTTGTGTTCGTGGGATAAAACACAATGTTTGACCGCAATAGGCCGTCAAGGGTCCAAAGGGCACGTCAAGTACAAACACAAACGACCGACGGACAATGACGAACCGACCGAATGCGATCAGATCGGTCTGATGTGTGTCTAAATACCCGGGCTTCGGGCAGACCGATGGGCTGGTGACAGTTCAATGACGGATCGTATTCACAGGGGTTAGAGAGGGTGAGACTGACAGATAACAATATGTGTGGGGCGGGTGACTGGGATTCAATGACTGAGGGAGGTGGGCTAAAGAAATTAGGACTTTTAGACGTGTTGTGGGAATAACGAAAACAAGCGTGTACTTGGACGGGGTCACGAGGAAGGGCGCGGCAGGGTCAGTCGAGGAGAATTTTGACCTCCAAAAATATCCTACAAGTGTACTTACGTCCACCTCACTGGTTATACCCAAATTCTTAAAGTTGATCTACACAATGCACTGGCCTACAAGAATGGACTGAAAAACAATCAAAAATTTTGGACCTTCAGCTTTACCAGCTGATAACCACGTTGACCTTACGCAGTACGAAGTTAAGGACACGTAGCCTGTAAATTATCAGGGTAACTAAAAGCGAATCCCATAATTTACTAAAAACGTAACTATTAGATATCGCGGTCGTACTATCTGTGTACGATAACAATATAGTCTGACGTCATGGTTGTCCTCTTGTTTTGAATAGTGTTCATGCCCGTTTGATTGATCACTTTCGTTCTGCGAATCTACCACATTGTCTGATTTGCGCTNCGAGTCACCAATTCGGCCAAGGCCTCGCCTTTGTAGGCTAGCGTCATGTGAAAGGACTTCTTTTCCGCAGATAGAAGCTTAACTTTTGGTTCTGTCAGCTCCATGTGTTTATCCACTAATTTTACAGGATAAGCGTTCTCCGCGAGTATCCGCCGTAAAAAGACCATTTCTGTTCCAATCATGTCATCAGTACATATCCTCCTAGCTCTGTGTGTTAAACTACGAACGAGGTTTCTTTTCTGTCTGAGCGGTACGTAACTGAAAAAGTGAGTATACTGGCCGTTCCAAGTTCCCTTCCTGTGAATACCCCTCTGAAGTGAACCATCTGCACGACGACTCGGTGCCACATCCAGAAAGGATATTTGTCCATCTTTCTCGGCCTCAAGTGTAAAGTTGAGATTGGGTTGTGCCTTGTTCGAATAGGCAGTTTAGATCCATAGTTTCGTCAACTACACAGATGATGTCGTCCACGTACCTCTTGTAGAGAGCGCTATTGTCAATAATCCCACGTAGCGTAGTTCTTTCTAACATTGCCATGAAGATATCTGCTAACAGTGGGCCTAACGGTGACTCCATCGCAACGCCGTCCTTCTGACGGTACCTTTTCCCACCAATCTGAAACTGTACATTCTGCGTGCAAGTTAATATCAGCTGCTTGAGCGCGTCTTCGGGTAAACCCACATTTAAACCTTCGGAACGAATATAAACGCAGAGTTAGTCAACGGTTTCTACAAGTGGTACATTCGTGAACAAAGTGAATACATCGAGGGAAAACATCTTCTTGTTTTCCACATTCAACGAACGGATGGAATCAACGAACTCAGACGTATCTTTTAGCGAGTGCACTGCAATGTCCTTCCAAAGGGATTCTAGCAACTCTGTTAGCCAATGTGTCATCGAATGATATGGAGAGTTACACATATCAAGAATCGGGCGTAATGGCCATCCTTCCTTGTGAACCTTCGGTAAACCATACAGTCTGGGTTTTATGGTTCCAGTTGGTAGGATTCGTTCAAACGTAGGTTAGGTTGAAATTACTGTCTTCATTAAACCAACTGAGCGTGGTTTAAACCATCAATAGAAGTTCAGGGCTTTACTTTATTTCAATCTGAACTGCACCCACGTTTCTGTACGTTTGCCTTCGGTTATTCATCTGTTTCATGCCTGTACCATCGAACCAATCGATAAACGCTATATTTGGTGGCCTACCGACTCGTGTTCTTATCCGAGCTGAGGGATTTAAAGGTTGTTGGCTGGAACGGCTGAAACGGCATTACTGGAACTATTAAAGCAACATGATCGGACCGAACAGCAACAGAAAATTATACAGCATCACAAGAATGCTAAACATTTTGAGTCGCTCACAGCACAACTAACCACTCTGGCTACGTCACGTGCAACTATCACTTCGAAACCGAAGCTGAATGAGACCCTGGCAACCAACATTTATTAGCTCAATTATGACCCGGATAATGGTGTGACAATTTTTTCTTGATATCCGTGTTACTAAGATGTCTTACCAATTGATCAAGCTGCGCTGGACGAATCCACCAAAGTGCGGCTATTAATGCAGAAACTAGGTGCAACTAAACATGCACAGTGTTGCGTCTATATTCCTCCACAGAAATCTGGTGACTTTTTCTGGTAAACACTGTTTCAAAGCTTTGTTCCACTTCTGGTGTAAGAACATCTGTGTTTAACATTAAATACAACTGCCTGAAGATTTCCCGACACGTTACAGAAGATATCGGAACGTATGCTAGTAGACTAAACGGACAGTGTCACCGGTTCCCGTTAACACAGATCTCTGACTCAGTTCAAATTTTTGATATTTTTTGCCAGGTTGACATCTATTTCCCGATAACTGGCTACCTCCACTGGCATGAAATTTTAGCACAAATGCTGAGTCACCTGAATGGAATTCTTGAGCGTTGCCTCTATGATGCTGGTTAAATTGTCTCTCTATCTACATGTCGCGTTTCCCATCTGTTTGCCAGGAAGCATGGAATCGGGTGCTCCTCTGGTTTACCACCCAATAAAAGCCTCAGCTGATGAAACTCCGTTTAACATGGCTGCATTTTGGTATAGAACGGTAAGTACGCAAGAAGTTATCCAGAATTTCATGCGTACTTCTTTTTTCCTCCAGTTTTTGAAGAGCCCTTTTGAACTTATAAAAGAAACGTTCTGTTTCTCCGTTAGATTGGAAATGATGTTGAGCACTGAGTACATGGTCTATGGCGAACGATTTACAAAACTACAAAAACTGTGCTGGAGTGAACTGTTTACCATTGTCCGCGACAAGAGTTTCTGGAAAGCCAAGCACAGTGATTTAACAAAAGTATACATATCAAAAGGATATAATTTGAGTTCACTGCCAAAATGTGTTCTAAGCAATTAAGGTTGCTACGCCTACAATAAGAAAGGTTTATAACTCTGTGTCTTACAACTTCACACACCTAGATAATTGGTAATTTACTGATAAATTAGAAAAGTGAGGTCAGAAATGTTATGTTGCGTGATTTACGCCAGGACAGATTTTGCTGCTTACCACAAATTGCTACATTTTACCAGATCAAAACTAGACCGCAAAGCGAATCACAATAAATTGTCGACCGCCCATTGGTGTGTAGATCCTACCATTATCAAGATAATGAGAATGTGACGATCAGTTTCTATTTAATGTACAATGCAAGCTTGTTCCTTCTGATGTCAACCGTATCGACATGTCGAAGGCTTCGGTTGGTGGTCGTATAGATAATTTTGAACTGTTTGGCCGTGTTCGGTTGATGGTGCATGGTTGATGGTGGGAAGTGACTGAAGTAGGCTTTTTGTTAGGTTAATGGTGGCAGTGATTGGCGTAACGTCGGTGCGCTGTATAATCTGGCAGTTGACCCACCGTGTCATGTGTTCGTTAATTCTCGCCTGCAACCGGCAGTCGGTTCTTCCAATACAGGTGACTGCGCACCCAAATCGATTAAGGTAGGCAACATGCGATTTGGCAGACGGATGCATCGACTGTCTGGCTAAAGATGTTGGGGTGCTGAAGGATCTGCAAAGTATACTCGACTGAACAGTGTTAATGATCTGCTTGACAGCTGCATGAAGACGGCCCTGTAGTAGTAAGCCCATGCCGTCTCCTTTGAAGGGAAGATTTGGAGTCGCAAACTTTCTACAAATATCTGATATCGTCTGTTCCTCTTGAGCCGGCTGACTGAACTTCTTAAGTCGAGGTTATTCAGTTCAATCCCCAACATTTCATTAGAACAAACAAGTTTAACCCGCTCAGGTGTGTTCGGACTAGGCGGCGTTCATAATTGATTGGCAAGAAAATGCTAACATGTAAGTACTGATCATATCACGTGTTTTTAGGTGACACTGACCATCGAACTGTCCAGTGTACATTTTAAAAATGAAGATATCGATAAACGATAGTGGATTCTCGTGTTAGTTGAGACCCAACTGTGAAAAGTCTGGACTTCACAGTTTGTTCCCATCTAAAATCATTACTCGGCTACGCTTCTTATTAGTAATACACTTTCTGTGCTCAACACTGTCGTTGGTGGATTTCAGCGTGAACTGTTTGGGAAACCCTGCCGGGGTAGTCGATCCCTTGAATCATTTGGTGGATTCTATATGAGACAGTGGGACGGGTGGGTAACAAAGTCCAGGTGTGAAATTTCTGAGCTCCTGATGAGGCTTCGTAGCTCAGCTGGTAGAGTGCTTGCAGCGTTGAGGCATGCTGTGCTCTTACTGGCTCGAATTCAGCCGAAGTCCTGAGTTTCCACAGTTGGGTCTAAAATCATAATTCTGCCACACTACTTATTAGTAACACAAATCTCGTGTTCATCAATCAGGGTCATGCTGATGTTGCTGTGTACATTGTTCGTCATGTCTGACACTGGCAATACTTGCTGCCGGTGGTTCGCAGTAACAAGAACATCGTTTACATATCTCCTGCATACTTTGAATTCACCCTGAACGCTGGAGATGCGATATTCAAGCTAAGAAACAAAAATATCGGCCGGAAGTTTTTTCTATAGAGCTTCTCCATAGCTACTCCTTCCAATATTCTATCAAATCTAGAAGAAAAATAACAGAGGGCTAATGTCTGATGTGCAGAGATGCAACAGGCTTTCTAGCACACTAGTAGGCACACCGATATTTACGTTGAGTTATCCAAAAAATCCTGTGGATACTGAACTGTTTCACGCAATGGAACGTTTGTAATCAGGGATTCGACAAACATGAATGTTAGTTGTTTTTGTCCTATGTTTGTGATATCCGGTAAATTGATTAGTTCACAAATGTCCCTTTAGGCTATACTCAACTAACGAGCCACGAACTGGTTTCAGAAGCTTTGTGAACCGATTAACGGTTGTCAATTCTGTCATTTTTCGGATTGTCTTAACCTGATGATTCCAGACAAAGACGAAACCATTAACGGAATATCGATTTGAGAGTGGTCCTTGTCCCTAATAGCTTTAGATTGTGTGAGCTACACTTGGATTCATCACATTCTGGTTACTCCACTAAAAGACAACCGTGCAAGATTATGTTTTTCTATGCCCGTTTGTTACATTGAAAATATACATTCGTAGTGTTCACCCTGCAAACAAGACATCTTCGACGACCGTATTTGTTCCTGTATGGACTAATCAGAAGGAGGTACAGTATGCACATAGAATGCAATAAATACGTGTTTCACAGTAGGTTGTACTATTTTGCCTAATGGGATCCGTTATACTAGAAATTGTCGAAACTTATTCACCGAAACGATACACACAACGAAAATCCGCCCCGCTTTTTCTTGTTTGAAACGTCCCCAATGTACTCCGGGGGAGGGAGGGGGGAAGAAGCACTCGTTTTGTTAGAGCCACGATACATACAGTAGTCAGGCTATTGCGCCTGTTACACCGTCACCAGAAAACACGTGAAAACACGGAAAGGCATACAGAGCTCATCGAATGAAGTGTACTGCCCAAACACTTTCAGGACAGCCGAATAGGTGTTGGACTAGATTGGTGCTTAGAACGTAAAGCATAGTATTGCCCTCCAGAAAGGTATTTATTACATTCAGGTAACTCGGTAATGCGCCTTGCGTCTTTTGATTATACTAACTTAGTTTCTTTCCACAACTTTCCTGCAATGCTTTTTCCTGTTGGACTGAGGTCGTAGATGTTCGGTAAAAGGTTGAATTGTATACGATTTTGGAAGGACCGTTTTTCCAGTGGGGTTGCTTAACATTTGGTACCATAGAAAATTATTTCCCCGCAGACATTTTTGCTTGTTAGCGAGGAATTATAGTTCAGGCTAGACGGTAGCCCAGGCGATTTTAATAGCAACAGTTTAAATCATTTTGGTTGCACGCTACATATCGTATAATTTAATAATACCGTTTTGTTTGATTCACTCGTGATTAGTAATGATCACTAAAGTTCCCTACTCCTTGGTTCCGTGCAGCTAAGTTAACTTTGAATACAGAAAATAAGTAACCTGGTTTCAATCTCCAAACTCTTAGTTCTAGTCGACTTAACCATAGGTACTCGTAAGTAGTCAAATGTCCTTGGGAAATACATGTATTTATAAAAATGTGACTAAGCTAGTCTATATGCTACTCACATTTGGCCATAAGTTCAACTATCGAAAGACTCGCTGGGTAACTCACAACTCATTAGATCTTAATTTCAGTCTTCTCAAAACGTCTAGTTATGACATTTACTTGTTTGGGTAGCGGCGTTCTCTCCACGCTCCTGAGTTGAAGCGAAACCTACTAAACAAAAGGCTTCTAATTTTAATTAGCGGTTCACCCTGAATATGGAATTAACAAATACTCCACAGATCACTCCGGTAGTGGAGGGTTTTATGATTAACAATAAGTTGTAAAAATATTCTAAACAGATAATTTCCTATGACACGATAACTCCAAATTACCAACTGTTTTACAACACAAAACGTTTGTTACAGTCCGCAATCCTATTTAAACATTATCCAATTGATACTGATATGTTTGCCGAGCTTGGCATTTAGGTTGCAAACGTTTCATCACCAAGGGAGGTGACATCATCAGTGCAACCTGAATGCCAAGCTCGGCGAACACATCAATACCAAAACCATCAACACGAGCTACGAACAACACCACCACTGTTCCCAACCACCAGAAATGATCCGTTTGAGGATAGTTTTATACCACTTTTGACATTTTTGTCGTATGAACACATTACACAACATTACATCCTGACTTGTCGGGTGATAGTAAATCTTATATCCATTATTCTGCTGGTGCTTTTTGAAATTGCAGTCTGATTCATAGTAGACCAATTGACAAGTTACTACTTAAGATCTATTTCTAAATCGCCCTTAATTTTGCTTAGATGTACTGATTTTGGTTATATGATATACCACACGAACACGTTATCATACTTGTAAAGTCTCGATATTTGATCGTGTGTAGTGATGTTACCGGTAATTTTCGTCATGGTTTTTCACCATAAATCTTAGTAGCCGTTATCTCTTTATAGTGAGTTCAATATAAACATTTCAATACACACCAAGATACGCAGACTATTTTTCCGAGGTTAGTAATAATGTGTTAGTAAGCCTGACGGCCAGGTTGGTGAACAGTTCACCGTCAACCCGGACTAAGCCGCTAGCCGTAAGTAGCCTTCAGTTTGCTTTCCAGTCAACTGTAATCTTCTGGCTGAAAATAATTTACATTACTGAATCAGGAGAGTTCTTATTAATGAGCGGTCTGTTGCAGTTTGGTACCTTTTGATCTCAGACGCACTCAAGCATAAATTTCAATTGAGGAAGTGAACTAGTTACATGGTGATCATTGCGCAAAATCCACACAAAGTAGTTCGTACTGTTGAACTATGCATAACTATGCTGATTACCTATGGATTTGTTAATCTACACATTTTGCTAATGACTTGTTTACATGGAGACGACGAGATCAGAATGCCTGTTGTAGTTTGGAGTACAGCTATGATGTTACAACTGGTTTGCTTTGTATGCAATTTGTCAAACGGATAGTTCAAAAAAGGGGCCGAAGACGTGCTTCGTTCTGATTAGAGTTGGAATTGGATTCCTTTAATCCTCGCCCAACAGATTCTATCTTCTCCCAGCTACGTGGTCGATAATGCTTCTCACGGTGTGTTGTGCGGACCTCAGTCAAATTTAGACATTCACAACGACAAGGTAGTCAAATCACACCAACACTGTTTAAATAAACTTATTTTGTTAACTGATCCTCACATCAAAATCGTACTTGTTTTGCATCACAAGTTCAGCAAGCCGCTAGCGTGGACTGTCTGGCAGGAAGCGTCACACTTCAAGGAACCGTGTTTCATCCATTAAAGGAATGAAACCGAAAGAGAACCCAATGGACTGTGTGGATCGTGTTTTTAGCCAACGTGACGAGAGACAAGAGAACGCTTAGGCGTTGCACTACAATGGTAAAGCTTTTCAAAAACTGTCTCCAGGTTTTCACTGCTTACGTGAGCTTAAGTGTGGGGTTGGCCACGAAAGGTTTTAAAGAGCATCTTGAGCGAAAATGTCACTTGTAATCAGAAACGGAATGACACTACTAATGATAGATACAAAACACGTAACAGTGAACCTAGTATAAGTGAATAGAAAAGTTACATAACAACGCTCGAAAATGTCCAAATCCCGATAGCGCATCAGAAATGATTTTTGTTCGTTGCGGATAATTGGTCGAAACGACGGAATCTTCTGAGGTATGACGGATTGATGGGATAATGTGAGAATAATGCTTGACTCGTCATTCGATTGCCAGATAAACTTGTACAAGCTTTTGGGTCAAAAGTCTTCAGCGTAGGACTACGTAATGTTTTAACCCTCGTGACGGGATCAATGGAAAATACGTTGTTCAGCGTGGTACGTAATATGGAACAGTCATTCCCTTTGATATGTCGTACGGAACTCCATGACAGAACCTGGATAGTTGTGTTGGAGTTCGTGGCCTACAGTTCTGCCAAACGACGAACACGGTAATGTGTTGTTGGCATTGACACTAATGTTGTTGACACAGCAGGAACCGATGACCATGTGGAGCGTTCCACATCGGGTGCTGTGTCGAGGGTCCCGAGCGGATAAATATAGCCATTGTTATAGTTCACATTCTTCCTTCAAATGTGAAACAATAGTTAATCAATATCGAAACGTGTATACTAGACAGGATACACTTAAGAGGTAAATGAAAAAAATGTGTGGATCAAAAGTCCAACAGGTTTTTATCAGACATACTAATAATTGCACTCGAAGCTTGGTGGTGCGTTTACTGTGAATAATCGGTTGAGTGAACAGTGACCTCTCAGTTTCAGGCGGGGTCATTCGATTTCCTACAATGAGTACAAAGATTGCTGTGTGTATGTGTATGTGCGTTTACTGAATATTGGAATCGTGCTAAGCCGACCACGTTCTATTATATCAATATATTTCGATTTGGAAGTTGTAACAATTAGACCACCCGGTTGTCACGTGGACCTACCGTAAAGCTAAAAGTAACCATTACTATAAGGCCGACAAATTTGTGACAAGTTCATCTGTACAGACAGCAGACAGTCAAAAAATTCAGAAGAAATGGGCGCTGCAAAACATCTGCAAGAGCAGAGGAAACAATTGGAAAAGAGGCAAAGAAAATCGCAAAAACCGGAACCTAACTTCGCCCATTGAAGCAACAAAATGTAAAGCGAACTGTGCGTTACACAAGACCTTGACAAGGAGGATAGTACTTACTTAAACAATGTCAGAACAAGCCATTACGTAGCCTGATTACTTATAATTACTACAGACTTGAAGCATTGATGGACCTTTGACTAAATTAGACCTACTCACAGGTTTGTTAATGAGCTCTTCGGAGGCTCATCCTAACGGAAATGTAGTTTTTTAAAAACAGGGCCCTGACCTTTCTTTACTGTCGTTGCGACTGTCGCTGCCATAAAGATTTCCAAGGACTCAGAGTTTTTCTGATCTGAAAAACTGCGTTAGAATGAGAAATTACAAGATCGAAGGAGACTAATCAATTACGGATAGCCTAGTGTATCAGTTCTTCCATTCTGCGTGCCTAAATGTCCACTGGCACAGGTAAGTAACTTGTTTTGGGGACCAGGAGAAGAACTCAAACTTCGTTTTTACCTGTCAAACACAAGCTGATAGAGTATTCTCAATCTTTTCGAAAAATCGATGATCGATGTATTAATTCGGAGGTGCCAAGTGAGTTTTGTTTCCTGTTCAACAGCAAATCCGACTAGGCGCTTTTCATTTCCTGATGAATAATAGAGATTTTAGTTTTTTCCTACAAACTGAACATCATCCACAAGTGATCGCAGCTATCGCATTCCTACAGAGTTCTCAGTCAACCCGTTTCGAGAAGAAGCACTAAGCTTGAGTTTCGCTCTTGTTAAAACTCGTCACTAGTGCATGCACTTGCCATGGCCGGGATTAGAACTCCGGCCACAGTTTCATGAGGCTTTACTGGCCTCACATTAGACACTGATGCGGTAGCTGAATGTCGAAAGTGGCACCAGTTTACCTCATTAACACCATCACCAGCTCAGTTGTATAACGGGCTAGCAAAACAACAGACTGATCTGAATATTCAGGACAAGCACAGTAAATTTATCATGCCAATTAAATCAACTCAGGGACAGGCCCATTGGGGCAAACAAAGAGAATTGAGTAGGCGTTTGCATCTGGAGCAAATTCAGCGAAGGTGAGAAACGATACAAGTATGATTGCTTGAACCACATGGATGGCGTTAACACAAATGTAAGTATGCGAGAAACATCACACGAAGCAGAGAATGCACCCCTTAGGAAACAGCTGTGCTACGATCGTTGATCAAGGTGGATACAAGGTATTGGAGCTACTACCAATGAGGTAGGTGACATGGGCTAATGCTTTCTTTGCGCTTATTATCGTCTCATTTGTGGTCAGACATTTTGGGGTTACGGTTAGGTTACATCAGTACTCGGGTTGATCAGAGAAACTTTCCGGAGAGGCGTGCTCTTCGCCTCGTGGCGCTGGCCTCCGCTATTCATGGAGTCACACACTTCCTAGGATACGTACACTCAGCATTTGAACACGGGTTTTGGGGTAGACCTGTATGCCGAATGTCAGTCTCGAGAAGAAACACCGCGTTCAATATGGTTTTTAACTACGTTCCAATAGGGGAACAGCCATTTTTGACCCATATTTTATTCCGAAGTAACAAGAAAACGGGCATAGCTGGATGTTAGCTTCTTGATTTTCTGTCGGTAGCCCCATACTGAAAACAAGCAATATGGCCACCAAAGATATATGACAATGATGGATGAACAAAACAAATTTAGAGTCAAGAGGCCTACCATTTGGAAGGTCAATGGCATAAATCAGTAAACTTTGTGTACAAATTGCTGGCTGTACTTATTTGATCATCATGACTTCAATGATGAACAGAATGCGTGGTGAACAGAGTGCGTGTTTCGTGGCAGTACTAAGCAGAGTGGAGTTGTGACCTGTCTCCAGAATGTACTTCGTAACTGACAATGCCGGGTTGCAGGTTCGGGTATTTGTTTGGTTGTTCGTTAGGGTTCGTAGGCACAGATTTTTCCTGCTCTTGTAACTGTCATTTCATCTTCAACTGAATTGAGAAATGGCACACGATGCACTACTTAAAAATGATGACAAGGTTAACAAATCTGCAATGGATTATCCAACAGATATTAATTCATCTTGTCAATGAATTTGGGAGGTTCATAGAGTTATACTAGATATGCCACTTCAAAGGTGGTTCAACCAATTCCAGGAAGATCTGTTGTGATATTCATCATCTTAGTGCAGTTGAGAAAACTTCAACATCTACCTATCTGGTGGTTGTTTTTATCGCTAGTTCCATTAGGTATACTTCGAGTCACGCTGTGCGATCATAGTTGATTACCAAACATACCTTTGGTGTAGTTAGGGTTACTGAGAGTTTACAACATGTAACTAGACTTCAAATAAAGCGCATGCTTAAATGTAATCCGTTTGTAGAATGCATAGCGAACGAAACGAAGCGTTCAGAGAGAGGGGGAGAAGTAACAAAGAACCGGATATCTGTGTTCTTACAATGTCAAAGTGCGTAGCTGCCGTTGTAAGTGATAAACACCACGCGAGTTAGAATTTCACTGTCAGTAAGAATATCCACTGAAATTGACATAAAGCAACATAGTTAGCGGTAGGACACGAACAATACAACAGGTCAAAGCTGACAACGAACTCTGATAGATATCGCTCTTGTGATCTGTCTTTTGGCAAATACTATTTTCTTCTGCACTAGGCATGTTATAAGTACTTCTAGGACTAGATTTTTCTATGAGACAAAAAATTCTCGGGTATAAGTGACCTATTTTATAACCTTTCGTTCTGTACTAGAATCCTGTTCGTTTACAAAAAATAAAGGATTCACCAAGTTGTTGTTAGGGCGCCCCTTGCTAAAAATCAATAGATACTAAACACTGTTGTGCGCCAAGAACGCAGATGGCACCAGGATAGCTTATCCGAAAAGTACGCATCAACACCACTACAAACGAACACAGTGATTTGCCTATAACATTGAGCCGAGGATACCGAAGTTGTCAAAAATCAGTTCCTGCATATTTCATGCCAAAGTGAACTCAAGTTTTTCTTGTCTTATGATCCTGGTTACTTCAGTACCGAGATGCATGTTCCTGCCCGACTACTGAGTGGTAGTGTGAGTAGTATAATGCAATGACCCGCCTTCATTACATCACTACAAGCAATTTTGCTTTCATTCGTACGCCGGAACGCGGCCCGACGTATCCCTCATAAACTTCCTGAGAATATGATAAGTTTCCAACTTACCCTTGTGGGTAACAAATATGTTCTGATCAAGAACGTTTATGAGTGACAGCGTCACGCACTCACCGACACTCTCAACCCCCTTCAGGTAGATTGTGACCTGTCCCATATCTGTGGTTTCGATGACGCATTTTCTTATGCAAAAACGCAAGTACCGAAAACGGCGGTTCGCATAAGTGACTTCTCATGAATTCTATGGAAATCTGGACACAAGGAGGTCTTAGGTAGAAGGAAGTTTCTCATGGTCAGCAAACTCCGTAAAAAGAACATCTGCAAGCAGTAGTCATACAGAAATTGGTCGTAATAAGATGTTCGTCAGTCCCACACTTAAATTGTGTCACCGCTCGATTTAGACGATGTCTCATTTGTACACCGCTATATGGATTGTCACTTGAATTAAAAGTGATTGTTTACCGATGCAACGAATTTGTCCCCAAATCAACCAAGACAGTGGGTCGCTATGGATCGGAACAAAACTGTCAATAGATGGTCAGTCTGATGCACCGGTTTGCGTGTGGTAGATGTCACACACTGATGTGATACTGATGAGTAGTGTGAACTTTACCAAATATAGGTTAAGCTCCACTCGACTGACACCCCATTTCTTCGTTCAAACCAAAGTCTTAACCAGCTAGCTTAGAAGGAGAGCAACATAATTGTGTTCCTCCAATGATAGAGTTCGCCAGTAACGCACATCCTTTTCAAAGTGAACGTTCTGGCATGGCGATCCAATCATGAGACCAAGGTGAGGCCATGGATGAAGGTGGACGGATCATAAATGCCTGTGGCAACAACGAAGAATATCGCTGACCAGCTCCACCAAGAATGGAACTTCAGTCCGTGTTTTTTTAGAGTTACCAGCTTCAGATTTTGTGTGAGTGCGAATGTTGTGATCAGTTGTGATTGACGTTTTATGCATATATATATATAAGAAAAGTATTCCCACTTACCTTTCGATAGTTAAAACACTGCACAACATTCATAATTACTCCCGTGATAACTTGATAAATGATCAGGAGTACTAAGAATTACCAAGAGCGAGCGTCGTTTAGGTTTGACAAATCAGTGGTGCATTATGCGGTGACAGTCCTGAACACGGACGAAAGCCGGAGGTCAAATCTCCGCCATGACCAGAATAGGCATTACGGCACAACCCTCAATGATCTTGCTCAAATGAACAAATGCTAGATGAAGATGTTGGAAAGTAATATTGGAATTTAGGTACCCGTATGTGTAAATGTTAGCTGAATGGTCAGTTAATCATATTTTGCACCTGTTACTGCGAAAATGATGTTCTATATGGTCTGTGTGTTTCTATTGTGCAGCAAAGACGAAAATTGTGAATGTTAGAATATAACAGTTTTCTTGTTTTATTACCCAACCAATTGGATTAGAGAATTATGCTGATTCAACCTGGAAATCAGTTTAGTTTTACGCTTAACGATTGGTATCACATAGCTCTGATGATCTTAGCATGTCGCCATTATGTTCAAAGAAACTAGGTACAATAACATATATCTTTGAAACACAAATGAAAATAACGGCACCCACAAACTACTCGCTTAATTTTAACACCCACATTTTGATTGGATCATTATTTTTAGATAACTATTTTATGAAATAAAATAGGGGCGTAGTCGTAAACGGGTCGAATAAAGAGGCGGTTTATGAGAAGTGTATTTGATTTTCTTGGAGGCGTTACCCACATGCTGAAATTGCAGAAGGGTAAGACCGGTAATTTTCAGAATCCGCTTCTAGTTGTACGTGTGAACGGTTTCTAGGTTATCAGCAACTGCTTTGTTACGATAGAGATCTTTGGAAAGGTGACAACCTGTCGTAAGTGTACTGCCGTACTGCTTGGCTTTTGCGAAGGGTTTTTCTTGTAAAATTGAGATGCACCCTGTGAGATTGATTGACGGACAAGCTAGTTTTAGCTTTTGATGGGCCAGAATTCCGGTGAGCGTATCCACCATTCAAAACGACACATCTCTTGTCCCAAATAGTGTACAGTTTACCAATCGCCTACGTCAGTGACTCAGTAAAAATTGCTACCTACTGAAATATGGCAAGTGGTAGGAACGGAATTCGCCCATTATTGTCTTCGATCACAAATTTCTATAAATGTGTATCAGACAAGCATTCACACATGCAGCGGAAAACGTCCAATCATGTCTGGTGTTTTAACGACATCAGTGAGACGAATGGTGTCCACGGTAGACTGACAACCAACAGTGCGCGTGGTAGAGTTTTAACTAAAATGAAACTATCAAGGAGACAAAAACTAGACTGCGAACCACGGGAGTTTCAAGTTGTACAGGTCAAAGTAAGAAACTGGGTATTAGGTGAGGTGAAAATTTTCTATGTAAGGTTTAGAACCGAGAGCCAGCTATGAATTTCCATCATTAGCAGATGTGACAAATACTTGTAGAGATTTGGTAGAATAAGCCTTAGTTGTGAGCAGTGCTGAGCGTTGCCTAGAGCATGAACGTGCTGAACAGAAATGAGATAAGGGTGTTCACCCTCTTGGCAACCAGTCATGAACAGCGCTGAGTGTTATGCATTTTGTCCATCAAATATTAGAATGAGGTAGTCCTTTTGAGTACGAGCACTCCTATAAAGTGCTCATGTTGTTCGATTCACCGTGACTCTAGAGAATTTTGCAACTCCAAAGGGAACAACGTCAGGTGGAACCACTAACTGGTAACACATACTGAGCGCTGTGCCTTTTGTCCTAATTTTGTGTAATAACTTCGTCATTCCGACTTATTCGCGACTGCTGACCTCATAATTCTGCGGATAGTCCGCATAGGTGCTGCCATCTCTCTTGTATTACTTGAATAGTTGGCATTTCTCTCACTCTTTTACAGTCCGAACTACACGCCAGTGCCGGATTACAGAGAGTGCCTGACTTCATCCTACAGATACGAGGTAGATTGACTCCATTTCAATCATTTCATGGATTTTGTATTTATCGTTTGACACATCACTGATACTCTTCGGCGGGGTAAAAATCTGCCTTATAAGAGTCAGTGTAATGCACAAGGTAACCACTTTCGTTGAGAATAAACATGGAAACTCTCATCAGAAACAGTGTATGATATACAGCAACAACTTCATGTTTAACAAATGACCATATCCAACAGTCTAATATAACACGGAAATTACTACACTGGATTAGTCAAATGAGGTATCAGTAAACGGACTGCTTCGTCCGTCCAAAAAACCCCAGCTCTTTGAGTGGTTGGTTTTAATCGGTTATCTTAACTGTTTTCCTAGGACTCATTAACGTTTGTGTTCTTTGTTTCTGATTTAGTAGACTTTGTCTCACGTGTACTCCTAACACATTATAGATTGCTTCAACTAACCGTGCACATACCTCAAGGTTTCTGTTGATCAACATTGAACTCCGAGTACTGAACACAGTTGTAAACAAGAGTATGGACAGTGTTAGAATGGTGGATTTTATCTGAGTACCGAGACTTCATTCATTCGTCTTAATTCCAAATTGGTTCACATTTGGAGAAAATTGCTCGAACAGGTAACTGTTGAGTGTCACTGATAAACTGTGTTATCACGATATCGAAAGTAGTTGTTTGTGTACTGTGGTTCCAGTCTCGGATGTTTCGCATCTTACTTAGGAAAGCACACTGACGTTCCTTCGTACTAATTACTGTTCGTCTAATGCTTACCAATATTCACCCTGTGAGATAACGGTGCATTTGAGCGACTGCAATGATAAATACGTGCAGTAGACGCTAAATCACCGACTGACTCGTTAGAGGAAAAGTTCTACAGCTCTCCCAGAATTTCTACTCTGACGAAACAGTGAGTAACCCACTGACGGAAATGTCTGCCACTGCATAGAAAAGAGGACGACACCACTGTGGATTGGTTACCAGTTTTTCACGAGAAAACTTTCGACAGCTAGCGAGGATAAAACTTTGTATGATAGCAATGTTTTACGGGTACGGTTAGGGGTTGGGTCACTGAATCTAGATTCTGTTTACCTAACTAACCATGGCTATTGTGAGACAGTTGTGAAAAGTAAATTAATACTCACTTATGAGTGTGTTAATCAACAGGCCAAAGGGCCAGCTACGTTAAATTGATCACACACAACATGATCTGTCGAACAGTGTTAAAATGGGTAGTAATCAATCATGGACATATTAAATATGGCTGGAAAATGTGCGCGTATGGATTACGTTTCAGCAGCTAAGATTTCATCCTCCTGTTGGAGTGAGCAGAACGAGACCATCATAATTTGTGAGGAGTTGCGATATTGATCCCTACTATTACTGGGAAAACGTCTGAAGATGTGCTCTTGGTACTGTCGCAACAAATGCCTTTACACTAACGACGAACTTATTGTAAGGCGCGATCGAAACCAGTGAAGGAGCACAGATTGAATTTGAAGTGACCATTACGTCAACGTTACGCACGAAAACTCTGAGTCAACGGGTAGTCAAAGGAACAAGGAGGTAAACTGTATCTAAAATACCATCGGTTGCATGTTACAGTATGCTTCGCAAAAACATACAACTCATAAGGAAACCTACAGGAGACGTTATTATAATGAGTAGTAAAGATTATTTTGAGAAAATTCGTTGTCCGTGAAATTAACGATGATCAGCCATGGGGTTACAATTTATGGGATTGAATGCCTTTTTCTTCCACCAGTGTAAAACAAAACTTTAAGACTTGTGTGTTTCAGGTTTTCAAATCGAAATCATGGAGCAATCAACTTTCTAGAGTCACCGTTGCTCGATTCAGACACGATGCATCTACTAGATTGGCCTGAGTGTGGGATTGTACGTGAAGTGAGTGTTTTTCTCACACACACCTACACAGTGATTAGCATATGCATGACTATGACGCACTTGTGGCATTCTAAAAACTACAAAGTGGTTTAATCTGATTTCGTGTGTAGTACAAACAGTTTGTTGTGACCATTCTGCATTGATTAAGAGTAATTAGTTGGAAAATGTAGCACTAGAGCCAGAGATTTTCCTTCGACAGGATTTAAAAAGTCCTCGTTCATAGTAGAATCTGTACAGTATGTTCTGATTTCTGTCACAGATCAACATGAACCCATTTTCCCACCTGGCTTTCTTTTGATAATACCGGCTGAACAGAAGACAATAGCAGGCGAGTATTAATGATTGACATTACAGCTAATCGCGTTAGATAGCACATTCATTGTGCTACGTTAGGCAGCAGCAACAAAATATTAGCACTTTAAACTGGAACTGAAGATTTGGATGCCACAGAGTCTAATCAGCCATTTGTGTGCTGCAGAATCTGTAACTAAAACCCCGAAGTCAAATTAAACGTAGGTCACAAAAGAAATGCACTCCCGTCTTGCTAGACTGTCAATTGATTCTGCTTCTACACTTTATGCAAGAAAATATCATAACAAACTAAGTGCTGGGAAGTTCGTCACCATTGTTGTTTTATCACTTGCGTCCGGGCACTTCAACCATTCTGTGCGAAAACCTTGTGGTTGGTTTGAAGCCATCATGCAACCTACTAGATGTGTACATAAAATTTTCAGTTCAGTAGGGTGTGTGCACCAGAGGAATTCTTATGATACTACGGACCTTTATCCAGAGCACAGTCGTTAGTTATTCCGTTAGTAAGAAAACGCGCATCCATCATTTCCATTCAGTCGTATAGATAGAACTATTCTCTTTGTTATGTGCCTCTCGGAATGATTTGTTTCTTCTCACTGACTTGACCCAACATGGATCTTCTAACATGTTGTCTGCGACTCAAACTAATACCCACACCAAATACTCTCTTGAGCTAAGATCAATACTGACCGATATCAAAGGTCACAGTATTATCTAACTACAGGGGAAAGACTTGGGTGCCAGATGATTTGTTTACTTCCTTCTTTAAAATTACAGTCTATTTTTAATTTCGAGAATCGGAATACAGCAAAATTGTACATGATTTAGATTACATAAGATTAGTACTTTAGATTACCAACACAGCAACACTCGAACGTCAAGTGCGTGAGCATTTTTTACAACTTATACCTACAAAGATGATGTTATCAGTAACTACATTTGTCAACGCTGTTATGGATAATTGTTGCTCCTCACTAAAATACCTGAAATATCACTGATGAGTCCAAGCATCACACCGTTCAGCCACTAAGGAACAATTATGCATAGATCTTATAACTAACGAAACAGTGCTAGTCTTCTACATTTCAAACACTGAGTTGTTTGAATAAAGAAGAAAGTAGGCTGATGTTGCACGATTTATGTCCGGACAAATTTCGCTGCATCTTTACGAGTGCATACTACAGACCATTTATATATCAGTATGAGAAAGAGAACAAGATACCAGAGAAAGCCAATTGTCAGAGTGCACAATCACTGTCACTACCAAGGTAGCGACAACCCTACAAACAGTTGTTTCTGAACACACAACACGGGTTTGAACTTTCGGATTGCAATCGCTTCGGCATAACGCAGTGTTCGCCTGTGTGACGTTGAGTAGATAACGCGAAATGCCGTTGTGGGGTCACATTGGTGTTGCGTCATTAGGATATGACGCGCAATGGACGATGCAGGCTCCTTGTTTCTATGCGCGGCTGTGACATCATGTGTTCGCGTAATCTGTTTCCTGACCCACTTCGGGATGTGCTCCGTGACCCTGGTTCGCAACTGGCGCTCAGTCCTGCCAAACATACATTTCAGTATGGAAGGCGAGAATCAAAACAGCCTACCATTTCTGGATATATGCATCAGGAGAAATGCAGACGGCTCGATTCAACGAAGCGTCCACCGCAAGAGCACTTGGACAGGTCAGTACCTGCATTTTGAAAGCTTTGTTCCCCGATCCTACAAACAGAGTTTGGTGCGCACTTTGTTTGATCGGGCCAGACGTATCTGCACTGAAGATACTGTTCAAGAAGAGATGGCCCTGTTAGAGACCACCCTACAACTAAACGGTTATCCTAAACCGTTTATTGCAAGATTTAAACAGCCCATCGACATAGGAATTCGACCCGACACAGTGTCCAAAAAGCCGGTATTTCTTCGTCTTCCCTTCAAGGGTGATGATGTATGCCAACTTATCCACCGTCGTCTGGTTAGTTCTATCGCGAGAACATACAATGCAGTGGTTCCAGTGATTCTGTTCAGAACATTCCGGATTCCGACACCCTGTGTGAAACAACCGGTACCTGAGTCAGCCAAATCCAATCTTATCTATGAATATCGATGTAGATGCGGAGCATCCTACATAGGCAGGACTGAGCGCCAGTTGCGAACCAGGGTCACGGAGCACATCCCGAAGTGGGTCAGGGAACAGATTACGCGAACACATGATGTCACAGCCGCGCATAGAAACAAGGAGCCTGCATCGTCCATTGCGCGTCATATCCTAATGACGCAACACCAATGTGACCCCACAACGGCATTTCGCGTAATCTACTCAACGTCACACAGGCGAACACTGCGTTATGCCGAAGCGATTGCAATCCGAAAGTTCAAACCCGTGTTGTGTGTTCAGAAACAACTGTTTGTAGGGTTGTCGCTACCTTGGTAGTGACAGTGATTGTGCACTCTGACAATTGGCTTTCTCTGGTATCTTGTTCTCTTTCTCATACTGATATAAATGGTCTGTAGTATGCACTCGTAAAGATGCAGCGAAATTTGTCCGGACATAAATCGTGCAACATCAGCCTACTTAGTTGTTTAGTGGTTCCCATGAGCAGTTCTCATGAATACCCTTCGTTTAAGTGTCACTTTGTAACGGTCTCTTTATTTGACCTTAAGAAAATCGAACACCATATCTACCATAGCAATGATATGACGTCCATTTCGGTTTGTCTACACGGAGTCCTTCGGTCTTCTGTGCCATCACGTGACAATTTGTGTAGGTCTCTGTGACGCTTCGGTGTTTCATTTTGGACTCCAACACTCGTTCCCTTCCATATTAGTCTGTTCAATTCATCGCGACACGAAATAACGATAGCAAATGCAAAGTGTTTGTGTTAAACGCATGCTACTTGGTGGCTTGGTAGCGACTTCACTTCCAGTCCCCGAGCAGGCAGCCAGATAACCGTTATGCTAACTTGACAGTGACGCAAATCTAGATCCTAATGCACTTGTAATCTGCGCGGTCGATTAATATTGTATCAGGGCTCTGGCCTGAGGGTATCATGACAACTTGAGTCAGCTAAATAATTTCATCACGGTCATATTCCTTCTTTTTTTATGACTGATTCTTACAAAGCAAAATTTAGCCTATTTCATGTTGGTAAGGTTTGTCAATTGTTACGAAACTGGAGTGCTCATTACTCGAAAGTAAAGGCGTCGTCAAAGGGCAAAGGGTCGCTGTCTAATGTTGCCATTGCCGAGCGAACGAGCCAAGGTGAGCGGATCTTGTACTGGGGGAACAAGTGGTCTCATAACTACGTAAAACCATCGTCGCCACCAAATGAAGCAAGATGGGGGTTAGTAAACCAAGGCTGTAACTACCTGTTTCTCACTATGATGTGAATAATGTTCCAAGGTGATTACTTTGCTGTTCTGTTTTGATCAGTCCGTTTCACTTGACACTCGCCTGACGTTTGCCAGAACTTACGTAAAACACAACTGCTGCAATTACATGAATAAAGACAGTACACTCGATTGGTTGTACAACTCCGATTAAACAGCTTGCCTGATAATCAACGCATGGGTCTCATGCAAAACGAAAATGGTTAATTCCCACCGTTTCGCAAAAGTTTTCAGGATATTTAGCATGCGTTGCAAGATACGCCTATTATAGTGAAACTTCTTCTCAAGATGATTATATGTAACCGATTAACGAATGAACCAACTGTATCATATTTAAAAACATCCTAAATCACCACTGTGATGAAATGTTGGCTATTTCTAAGGTTGTTTCATGGGTGTCAGTGATATAGTTGAATGTTGTTGTTGATTGTGGTTGGTCAGAAAATTATTTTTGCCAGACGACTTGTTTGATGGGAACAGCTGCTTTTTTATCACCGTAACAAATAAGGCGATGGGATTAGTAAAACTCCCACCTTAAGACATAATAATACTTGAGAGAACATGGGTGGTGGAGATATGTTAGTTCTGCGTTCAGATTCAGGACGTACTTTCAACGCTGGTACACTTTTTGTATGATGCAGGTATCTCTCTGGCACGTTCACAACTGGAATCGGTTAGGCGTTGTTTAAACAGACCCTGGTTTCTCCTGTGATTGTCAGCACCCATGAAAATTTGTATAGAATATGCCAAGTGCTGACTAGGTGGACATAGCCTAACCATTGGTCCACCACTCCCTTTGCCGGACTACTGAAGGGTTAATTAGACTCGCCTGTATCGCAAGTTGCTCAACAATGCATGATTTACTCTTGGTGGGGAAAATCTGTATTACCCAATGAGACCGTCCGAACCGCAAGCATCTCGTCGAACAGGGATGTTACTGGAGAATAAAATGAAAGCGGGTCAACTGAGAAGCCTGAGGCAAAAGCGTGACAAAGTGGTATTTCCGTGTTTCTTAGGAATAATTAAAAACTTGGCAAAATACTGTTAGCTAGGAGCATCATTTGTACAAGAGCACTCACTTGTACCAACACGTCTGACACAAATCGATAGCGAGATCCATGCAAGATGCAACTCGACGGCTGGCCCACTAATTGGTAGTGGTTTATTTACTAACTAATGGACAACACTCTCTTCTTCAATGGACGACTAAGTGCGTGCAAAACGCTATCAACTGAACTTTGCTTAAGCAGACTATATAAATGAAGTTTACAGCTCAGATTTTGACTGTCTTCAGGCTAATGAGTCCTCCGGTAGGGATGACATAGACTATTTTGAGAACTGAATATGCACGACAACTTGCCAACATTACAGACACCGAACTGCATTATCTGTAGCCCGGATATGAAGAACTTCTCAAAGTGGTTATTTCACCTATTTACAACTGTCACGAATAGCTGAATCACCGAATGAGAGAACGAAAGATGCTCAGTGTTACAGCCAATGCAGTTTGGCCACCCCTGAGGAAATAACCAACCCGTAGTGAAGTGCAACATGTAAAACAAGGCGCTAATATGTTGACTTTCCCGAACTCCATTTTCCAGAGTGGGTTAGTTTCTTAAAAAGCCGCTCTATCTATCTTGTATCCGCAGACTACGTACAACATTGCGAAGGCAAGTAGTTTCATTGTTTTGCGACATGCGCATAAGTGTACGTCAAATCTGATACGCGGGCGGGTAGAGAAACGTTGACAGCCGCTGACCAACAAAGTGCAGCTCTTGTTAAAGCTGCGGTTGACCCAGAGATGTGAGATACGAAATTTAGACGGTTTCTTCTCAATTCCTTTGATACGGGCTTCAAATGATGACACCTACTGACTGTCATATTCCATAATATGATTTTGATTTGAGTTGCAATGACTGTCACAGCACTGGTCCTCGACATGCTGAGGCGGTCGCATGTTTGCTGTTGATGAACACCTCTGGGTAGGAGTTAGTACTGAAAATCTCCCGTAAATTCTTTAGTTCCTTCTCTGTCGTGCCATCTGTACAGATCCCCTTTGTTCTGTTCGTCACGCAACGTACCAAACCACGTTTGAGACAGACCGGTACGTAGCTATGGAAGTGCATGTATCGAACAGTCCATGTTTTCTTCCTAAATGCGTTCCTCTGTAGTGTACAATCTGGTCTGCGTGTTAGCGCCATATCAAGAAAGGACATACACCCGTTAACTTCCTCCTCTAAAATGAATTTGCCGTCGTTATGAGCCTTGTTGGAATTTTTCCAGTAGTTTCTGAGTGTCCTGTACATAGTCTACTACGCAAAAGATATCATCCACATATCTGGTTACGCTTAGAGCAATTAAGACAGACGTAATATGCAGGGAAGATTTCAGGTTCTTCTTAAATTAGATATGTAGGGATGTGGATGACTGAACGTTGCACAGTGATCGCTTTTGTTCATTTCTTCTGCATTCGAACAAATGCTTTAGCTGGAGTACTTATGAAAACAACGTAACTTGTTGAAACGCTTTTTTACAGGCTTTATTCCATTGAGTTAGCAAACAAATGACACACATTCAATATGAATGTATTTTATTAATATCACTTTTTACTGGCTCACAGTTTATAGATTCATACAGTTTAGTCTCGAATGCTAATGAATTCGAGATAAGGAGAAAATCCTTTGGAAAGGGATTGTCAGAAGATATTCTATGCCTGGGCCGGCTTATGCCAATGAATTCAATCCCAATCTGATTACCGACTATGATGAAGGGGCGCCATAGTGAAAATTCCAAAGGACGGCATCTTTCAATAAAACTACAATGAAGCCAAATATAAACGGTCACCAGTAGGGTGCACCTTGGTTCACAACCGGGAAAACTCATGATCCGAATGAACCGGTTTGTGACGGTCTGTTACCCTGTACGCTCTGTACTTCCGAAATAATTTCAATCTGTTTTGGTCATTGGCGCGGTAAGTGTTACACTTCTCCTGCTCAGTTACTTTTCCACTGCAAGTCGTCACTTCACGTATAACAACAGGGAGCCAATCGTGTTGTTTCGTTTAGTTTTTAACAGGACGGTTTTATCACCTTATAATGGGCAATACGTGTTAAGGACCATAAAAAGTGGGTACAAGCAATTTATTCTCGATTACGACCTAAAAAATACGGATTGTGACCCGTTTCTACGAGCAATTCTGTGTGTATTATTTATTGAACTGGCAGGTGATATTAGAAACGGCTTGCTTCAGATGTACTTTTGTGAGCGACCAAAGACGGGGTCGTAAACTCGTGGTAACACAGTATGTAGGTGAACTGCCTGTGACATAAGTTAATATCCGTTTCTTATATATGTCTCACTCAGCTGGAGCCCAACACTTAGTCACTTTAACACCATAAATGGTATATATATATATCTACTTTGTATTCTCTACGGATATCCGGGACGATCTTTCATATAGTTTTGGGTTCTAATTTTGGTACCGTGTTAAAAGGGTTTCAACGCAAGCGGGTGTCGTGTACTTCACCTTGTACCCCTCAGAATTATTATCTTGATGTTACGAAAAGTATTTTGTCAGCTGAGAAAGCTACGGTCCTCGGCCATTTTGACAGCTCTGGGGTTAATATACAGTGCAATTAGTCGTGGTGAACTCTCGTATTCTACTTAAAGAGTGAAAATGGAAACAAACGACTTCCGGGAGGGAGATGGATATCAGCACTTTGTTACTTATGTTACTAGTGTCTTAACGTGTGATTAAAATTGCAGAAGCAAGCGATCACTGACATGTGCGGAAGGACGCAGTACTAGCAGTCTCCTCTCCATTCACGAAGCTAGTGTGTCAGTGATGACAGGCAGGCGGACACTCTGATAAAGCGTGTCAATATTTGTTTAGTATGGCTTTGCGAAATATAGCTGCAAAATACAGCACAGCACTCACACTAGTGCCTTGGCCGATCGCGCTCAGCGTACCGGTATCGAGCGTCATTTGATTGCACGCGGACCTCCTATTTGCACAGACGATGACTGGAAACGTGTGCGTTTGCAGTTCAACGGTGATATATGACAACCTCTACTCCTGAACAGCACGCCTTTATAAAAAAAACCTTCCGTAGAGAAGCTTCACATTCCACTGAAAGCAATGAATCGAGTGTTTTTCATGTAAACGCTTATCCTACGACTGTCGCGTTTTGATTGTGTTCACATCGCCTTCACTTTCGGGGATCCTTGTGGCCGTGGTCTTAGTTCAGATTATTTCGTACCACGTGTAAACAAAAGTGGTCGTATTTTTCCCGAAGAGTTTATAATTATCAACATGTGCTTCGAGAATTCACGGAGCTGTTACCTATTATCCGATTTTCTTGTGACTGATAAAATCCTCACACAAATTAAATCGCAATCTTTGAATCCATGTACGCGTTTTCAGAAAACGAACAATGTAAGCGAACATCCCTGTTGCTAGAGTTTGTTTGTAGAGTTCTTGATGCTACTGTAACTTCCCGTCAGATTCCATTAATTCCACAATGTCACCAATGTTCCACAGATCTCATATTAGGCACGATTTTTCTTTCATACAAATGCTCAGTAACACTTATACTCGCAATGATTCCTTGTGTTTATGAAAGTTCCAGCTCGGTCTTTGACCAGCCATGCGACGTTAGGATGTAGGTCGATTTTCTGGTGCGTCTAACATCCTGTGTCACATAACCTGGATAAAAAGGCGACCAAACGTGACTTGTTAAGATTATAACATTTCGTTCGAGACTGCGCCAATTCGAAATACAAATTTGCTTAATTCGCTAGAAAATACTCATTGAAGTCAAGATAAAATAAATAACGAAATATACTATTTCTGTGGTTGATCATCAAACTAATCATAACAATAAATATGCAGACTAGCTGGGGCGAGTCAGCGAAACAGTAACTAAGGTTTATAAATGACGTTCTTCTTATCATTTGCTCTAACTTGTAACCTTAATTGGTTATGAGTCAAGGGAGGTAAAGTTTTGGTGCGAACTCATTATGAACGCGGAGATCAGGGTTGCTCAGCCACATACTAACAACCTCAGCAATGACCAACATTCGGAATCTCATCATTCTTGATCGACTTCTCAAAACTTGGCACATAATTGGGAAAGGAGTCTTTCTTGATGGCAGATCTATTACAGTCGGTCATATGAACAACAGTCTCGTTTGAACCTCTTCTAGTCATACTACTGTCCAACCAGGCAGGATGACGTTTACGAACTCTAACGGACAAGCGCCCTGTACTGCGACCAGTGTATGCTGGTCAACACCGGCAAACAATTGAGTGCACATAACGGTTGGTTGTAGAGAATGGAAGTTGGTCTTTGAGTTGTGGCTCTATTACACTGATTAAACCGGTGAGCATCAAGGGGGGAAATCAAACAGGCAGGGAAATTTTCAACGTTCTGATTATAGACATGATTACACAGCCAACAAACTGAGAAAAGCTGAACTGAGAAAAATGAACTAAACGGCACTCATAATTGTTCACAGACCCTGCATATCTGCAGACTTTCCACCCAGTAGTTATCAAAATGTTGCGCTAAAATGGAGTTTCCTTATTGTTATATATCTTCAGCAGTGCATATGGTTGACAAGATGGGGGTAAAATGTGCAGCCACGTGTTCCGGAGCTACCCGTGCTGACCAACTTGTCAATGACTTCTTGTAAAGTAAGATTAAGTTATTAAGTTTAAACTATCAGACACATCCGTTATGAATCATGTTCAAATGTCTGGCATATTTTCAAAGATCGGCAACTTTCGATGTATTCTTTTCACATGCTGGAGGTAGTGATTGTCAAAACCGTTCACTTGATGATTGCGATTGAAAGCATTATGGCAACAGTATAATAATTTACGAGACACAAATCTGTTATCGCATGCTATTCCAAACCACACCTTTCTATTATACAATTAGATGTAGGAAGGTCACTGGTCCCTTCATGGCGTATCTCCTTGGGACGACACATTTTCTTTCTCGTGATCGCGATGAGTACTGTAACAACGTTACACAAAATGGGAAAAATCGTTTCTTTCCTCATTGATATACACTATGTTGGCATGGTAAGCACTATCTTGGTATGGTAAATCCTCAGTGAAAGTCAGGTTACTAAGAAAATTTCATACCTAGCAGATTAGCTACAAACACTTCAGTGAAGTTCAACTTCGTGTCAAAGGCTACCAAGCGGATTAAATTAGTCGCCTTGGATTAACCACACCATTAGAATTCGTTACTTCTCACATAGAGATGTCCGTTAAAGATATATTCAAGTCTACGAGCTCGAAGTCAGACCAAACAAGCTCCCAGAGAGAAAACAGGATGCTTGCATGTAAATGAGATACATCAATTTATGCTCAGTCAGTCGTCGCCTGATGGCCAACTCGGAATATTATATTTCACTAGGCAACAGTATGCCCGTAGATACTAATCATATTTGGCTTTCTTTGGCCTACGTACAGTCCTTGTGACACTTGGGAAAAACCTGCCAGCACTTCAAAATAATAACCGCAATAACTCTTCACCCGAGGTGACAATTGTGAGTCAGTTGCGGTTTTCCACCACACCAGTATGAAACATTATCACTACTGGTGTCTTACTTCATACGGTGAGAAGTGGAATATGTTCCAAATATGACTTATCGCTCAATAATGTTCGACATTCGGTAGTGAGAAACGATCATTTGTCGCAAAAAACTCGGACGGAAGAAGGCAAGGATTAGTGGCAACAACTGTGATTTTGATCTAGTTGGTCAAGTCACATCAAAAATAGAGGATGAACAACAGCTGAGAGGGCTGCCTGCACTCCCGGATGGTAGTGGCAATGACTGTCACAGCAATGGTCCTCGACATGCTGAGGCGGTCGCATGTTTGCTGTTGATGAACACCTCTGGGTAGGAGTTAGTACTGAAAATCTCCCGTAAATTCTTTAGTTCCTTCTCTGTCGTGCCATCTGTACAGATCCCCTTTGTTCTGTTCGTCACGCAACGTACCAAACCACGTTTGAGACAGACCGGTACGTAGCTATGGAAGTGCATGTATCGAACAGTCCATGTTTTCTTCCTAAATGCGTTCCTCTGTAGTGTACAATCTGGTCTGCGTGTTAGCGCCATATCAAGAAAGGACATACACCCGTTAACTTCCTCCTCTAAAATGAATTTGCCGTCGTTATGAGCCTTGTTGGAATTTTTCCAGTAGTTTCTGAGTGTCCTGTACATAGTCTACTACGCAAAAGATATCATCCACATATCTTCGGCAATTGCTTGTTTCTTTATTAACATCATCCAACTCGTTGTTTTTTACATGTTCATGAAGATGTCGGCAATAACTGGTCTCAGCGGAGAGGTCATAGCAACAATATCAACCTGACGTTATAGCTCTCCGTTAAACCGAATGTGGATATTGCTTGTACAGAACAATGATAATTCCTGAAGATCTTCTACGGGCAATCCAACGTTATTTTAATGGTTCTCGATATATTCACTAAAAATAATGGCTTCTGTCAAGGGTACGTTAGTAATCAACGATGATGCATCAAAAGACAAAATTTTCATGTTCGTTACGTTGGGGTTCGGTAGAAATTACTACGAATTCGAAGGTATCTTTTAAACTGTATGTAATTATTTCTAGAATTTCTACTAGCCAAAGTAGGCTTAGCATTTTGGCAAGTTAATCAGCTCTATCTAGCAGAACAATTCCTGCTCCTTTATCAGGCTTGGGTATCATAGCAGAATGTGACTTTGTTAGCAACCCGAACGGTGAGGTCTTTACAAGTTAAACCAACTGTTGGATAGAACGAAATTCCGCACCGAAACGGCTGGTAAAGTTAAGCCCTCAACAATCGAAAGGAGATTATCAAGCTTGCTACATCGAATAAAACAGGCTGATTCCATTAGCACCTATGTGTTTGATCGTACACGTCCGACAGGATCTCATATTCCGAGCCTATCCGGCCTGCCTAAGATGACACGATAGAGAAGGAACTAAAGAATTTACGGGAGATTCTTAGTACTAACGCCTACCCAGAGGTGTTCATCAACAGCAACATGCAAGATAGACAACCGCGACCCTTAGTGGATATTATCAATAAGAAGAACGTCTATTCATCGTACCATTCAAGGGTGACGCAGCGGCAGAGTTGATGTCATGTCAACTCGTCAATTCTATCAACACGACTTATGCTGCTAGTTCTGTTGTCACATTTCACTCAAATTGGGGTGTTCCGCTGAATTTCAAAGATAACGTGCCTATTAGTAGCGCCTCTCTTTCGATCTACTCATTTGACCGTTCCTGTGGTTCAGCATACATGGATGGCACTGCTAGGTGTTTACGTGAAAGAATCCGTGAACACTGCCCTGCTTGGCTTCAATCTGGGACAACAAAACGCATCAGTTCGTCCATTCTGGCCCATTTGATCAATTGTCAAAACAGACACGAATACAGATTTTCATACCGTCTCTCGGGTCCCGGTCACCTTGCCACGAAAGGTCAAATGCCACTTTCTTTCGATAGCCAAAGCGGTCGCACTCCGACCATTCCACCCGGGTCTGTGTGTGCATAACCAATTCGTTCAAATCCTGGGGCTTCCTGCGCCTAACACGGCGGGAGCCGGTTTCCTTTAATACCCGGGAAAGAATAATTTGAACCGCTTAATTATACGCTGAGTGACCTTGAAGCCGAATTTTCTCGTTGGTTGCCTAAGCAGTACGCCTGCAGCAGGCAAATGTGTATTATACACGATAAGTGTGTAATATATATGTAGACCATACATATAAGAAATATCTAAGGAGAACAGGGAAATATCTGCGAACATACGAAAGCATGCGGTGACATATATATGGGTATATTGTGATAAAAATGTGTAAATGTATACATATATACGTATATATACTTGCGTATGCCTATATATACCTATAAACGTGTATATATGTACATATGGGTATATGCATGTATATATACATATGTTTAAACCCTGATGAACGTAATCATATATGTATGTATATGGAATTATATATACATATATTTATGTATACATATGTATACATATATATATATATCTATATATATACGATTATATCATATATATATGCGTACATATATCTACACACATATATGTACTTAAGTGTAAACCTATATGTAGATATACACATAAGCACATATGTATATATATATGACATATGTATACATGTATACGTATATATATATATATATATCGTTGCGGACAGATATTTATATATATATATATACATATATATTTCCATATAAACACATATGTATGTATATATGTACAATATGTATTTTATATATAATATATATGTGTATGTATGTATATATATATGTGCATATATGTATAAATATGTAAATAAATGTACATATGTTCATGCATTCTTATATGCACACACATTTATGTATGTATATGTAGCGAGAAGGCGTCCAACAAAGCACAATCTTTATTGTCCAAATCGCCAGTCACATGCAACGCGCGCTCTCTCGTTTATGAGTCGTAATTCCAACCCGCAGCACCCCCCGGTTTCCGTTCACACGTCGTGTGCACTTCTAACCGGTTTACGTGCGTGACCGGTGCCTTCTATCGGAGGGTTTTTCGCTTGCCATTCCTCGTCTGTTTGTCCGATT
>QNGE01001410.1:0-92942 GCA_008508345.1 Paragonimus westermani | reverse complement strand
GCTCGTGCTGTCCGCCATCCACCCAGTGTTGGCCTTGACCGTATTCCAACATCGTGTCGAGATGTTCCTCTGAATGTTGGAAAAACCACGCCTCCGATCTGGCCGTCTGTCGTATTTCGCCTGCCCTGCCTCGCCCGTTGGTCCGATCTAGTCGAGCGATGACTCATCCGGTCGCGCACGTTGTCCTTGATCCGATCGCGGCAGGTTTTCGAACGTACCTCCCCCCCACGTTGAGGTATTCGGCTGAGCGTTCGAAAACTCGCACCCCCGACCTGGCAATCCACCACATATACACATATCTGTACGAACGTTTATAACATGAAACGTATGTATACGTGTATATATATACATATGTATTCGCATATGCATATATTGTAAACATATATGCATTTACGTATGTGTACACATATACACATGTACATAAATAGGTTGCCACTGAAATGAGACACAATCGCCCTAATCGCCCATCCACGGTAAACTGTATGCCCAATCGGCTGAGGACCCAAGAGTATGCCACTGAAACAAGACTCAATGGCCCTCGTCGCCTGTCCACGGAATATCGTACTGCCAGTCGGTTAAGGACCCAGGAGGCTGCCACTGAAATAAGACTCACTGACCCTCACCTTCTGCCCTCAGTGAACAGTTGTACGCATGTTAACAATAAGTGAGCAGGGTTCGGGATGAAAATCAAGTTGTAAAAGGCCCGGGAAGAGGGTTGTGGGATCATTCCAGCTTGTTCTGAGAAGGACAGTGGGGCCGTTCGCGTGGTTCACGTTGGCTGCTCAATTGTCTAACAGTCCAAGCAGGTGAAGTCGACGTCGGATTGGTGGTAGTTAGCACACGTATGATGGTACCAACAGGAGCATTGGACCCAGTTTACGTTTTCTCCATCTGGTTGGTTCTATGGTTACCAAGGAGAACGGTCCCTGTTACCAAATGAGAGGCTCACCCCGATTTACAGACAAGCCATGTCTTACACAGGCATTCGAAAGCTTCCCGGCTTACAGACTTGATAGTCTACACTGACCCTGCAGCCTTGCAGCCGTAATCCGCTAATCTCAAATGTAATGTCATAAAAATTATACTAACATATTACCGTTTGGCGGGTACAGTTCGACAGGTACAGTGTACACATTTATACACGATACTTCCGTACGGGCAGCCTGGCGGCAAATCTGTTCCCCTATGTTTCTTGGCACTTGCTGCCGTTTGCGAACTATTGATGAGGAAACTGATACACGTTTCCCGTTGAAATCTGTTGAGATCCTCCTGGTACTCCCGCATGTTTTAATACTTCTCTTTGAATATACTCCAGAAAACGTACTCGTTGTTCACCGTCATGCTGATTCACTGTACGAAAGTGAGTTACGTGTTGTAGACCATTTAAACACCAACTAGGTGCGATGAGGTTAGGTTCCGTGAAATTCGTAGTTTTCATACATTTGCCGCAACACCCACCTTATACCAGTTTTCCCATTATTTTTGTATGAAAAGAAACCGACTCTCTAACATGGCCGTGCAACCTGTGAAGAATTTGTTCCCGTCCTACTGTCCCAACTTGATTAACACTGACTAACTTGGACCGACTTCGTTTGTGTTCCTAACTCTAGCGAAGTATTGCTACTCACCTATTCAATCACACTGTCCCTTCATTAATCTTTGCTCAGTAGCACTCCAATCTGTCAGTTATATATTATTCTCCTAGCCAAATTAGGGAATGGATCGGAAACATTATTCTGTGAAACTGCTTTGGAACAGTGTAACATGACGTTTCTGATTTCATTTTTCAAAGTGAGGTAAAATTTATCGAATGCTACATAAACTTACTTTGTCTGGTAGAATAAACCTAAGTGTCGAACTTGTTGTTATGTCATACATGCTAAGAAAGACTATTTGAAAACCCAAACTTCACTTATATGGGATTGGATTTTCGTTGAGTATATTGCTAGACAAAATGTAAGCAAAGAATTTAGTACATCACACTTGGTGCCATATCGGATATAACATACGTATGACTATTACAGTCCACTCCTAGTCATTGTTTATAGTGGCTTGCTTCCAAGTATCGAAAGACTATATGGCTCGTGTCACAAGCGTAGCGAAGTCGGAAATAAACAAGTGCAGGTTAATGTGTAACATTTCTTTAGTCTTCGAATGTACTTGCGACTAACGCAGTCTGTGATCAGGTGAACATTATCTGGTATTCATTAAAAGTCTCCCATAGGCAAGTGACGATGTGAAACGCAAAAATGTAGATAGGGTGGATCGCGAGAGCTATGAAACGTCCGAATGGTCTCATATCCACGGAAGTCATTTCTGTGGTCTATATTGATTACACTAGGTCAGTGGGGCAGCACACATGAAGCGACGCCTATCAAATTAGTACCAACCACACAAATGCACAAATATGCAGGGGTTCTGGTTAACTAATCAATCGCTCACTGTCCTCAGGCATTGCTGAGCCATATCACCTCACACCCCGTTTGCCATGACTTACAATAAAATATCGACATTTAGAGAACTGCGCGGGTTACAACCGATCTTAAATCTAATTATTTCCACGTGCTTCCAACATCACGTACCCCCACGTTGTTGAACATATTTTCTTAGCGTGCAGTTTGTAGAACATCCATTCGTTACTGTATCTGCAGAGGTTTGAGATGGACACACACTGTTGTTGTTAGTGTAGTGAGGAGATACGGTCGCACCATACTACTCACACCACTATTCAGTAGCAGCGGTTCGAGATGATCGCGGATCGAGATAATCGCGTGATAAATACGGCAGAGATACGGGATGGATCGTTGGAGGACAGAATGACATATAATGGCTTTCGCTACACGACGGAACTGATACGTGGTGTCTAGAGCGACTGGAGTATCCTCAGAAGAGTATGGTGTGCAAATGAGTGTTTCCGTTTCTTGTCGTGCTCAGACGCTTAAGTAGTGTGTTGGTTTCTCCAGTAAGGTAACCTTCATGTCATCCGCCTTTTGGATTCACAACATTAGTCTTGTTTACCTTATTTTGTCAACACCGAATAAAGGGTAGAAGTAGCCCCATATATTCGCTGTAATGCTTTCGCCTTCACATAAGGTGCAATGTCGTATCAACTGTCAAGTTGTTGCCGTATCCACTTGAGCCCAATTATTGTAGGAGGTGTGCACTTCACCTACAGTATACGACACACGTTGTGTTGTACGATTTGACACGAGACCTTTAGCAACGTTTTGGCCACAGTCTACTTAGTGAAACTACTGTCACCAGAAAAATGAACTTTCCAGTTTGTTTTGTGTGAACCTCATTTTAAACATTTGACGTAACACCAGTGCAACAGGGTTCGTTAATGTGAACGAGACTCAGCCAAATGCCACCTGTTTGTTAACACTCGAGATTGGTGAAATGTTTATTGTTCCTTATGTAGTGGGTCATTTTTACTAGCTCAGATAGAGTTACATAGTCCCTCTGTGTATTCATTCACAGATTGACAAATTTTTCGGCTAATTGAGAGTAGTTTTAAATCACAGCTTGCACATATCATCCGAAGACACTGACGACTTCTTGCATGTCCGCGAAACCACCTATTATGTGGTTAGTTTCATACACTTGTTATTCTGCTCCATTTTAGTTCACAATGTAACGCCTGATCCGCTGTTATCCTGTTTGAGTTTTCTTCAGGGTTTTATAAGGAATGAACACAAAACGTGAGCTGGTGCATACAGTTTCCGTGGTTGCACCATAAAAGCATATTTGTCAAGGTTACATTAAAATATCATTTGCTGACATGCAATCAGTTTTTGTTGGCTAGATCCAATTGGATGCAAGTCGTCAGTTCTTGACAGATACTTAATCCATTCCTGTAATGAGATGCCCACATTAATGTGTACAACTCTCCAATGACGATTTACTCGCCAAATTCTTCGTTTATCCTGACTAGACTTATTCACAGTTCGTTGAGTGATCAAGTGAATGTCAGAAAAAACCTTCTGTTACTTTGGTTGAAATTCTTTAAATTGAGCATCTTACGGTTGCGCTTATACACGCTTGGTGCTATTGATCGATGAAGTACCGACTTTCGACGAGTATTGAGTAAGTGATGTGAATATCAGGTTTGGTCTGCCACGGTTAAGTGATGTTCCGGATCACTCCTTTGTTCCAGTTGAGCAGACGCGAACACTCGCGAGTAACCCAATCTGCGTGTAATGGGAGTAACACCACAGTGTGTCACATCTTACCAGCAAGTGGACTGTTTAGAAAGTTGGATATTCGATCTTATTTAACTGAAAATTTAAACCTTCCACGGTGTTGGTTCTCACATACTTCCCCTCGTCTCACACTGCTGAAAAAACTAGCTTTTTTATTTGCAAACGTTTTACAATAAGTGTATGTGCATCAAGAACGTTCTGATAATGCGTTTTAACTACGGGTTAAATGCCGAAAAATAGTACTGTATATCGGCCGTCCCACTGTAAACAACGTTATGGGGAATTTATCATAGCCTAAATTCGTGTTAGGTACTACCGTGGTGTCCTGATGAGCACGTTGCTGTTTCTCCTACGAATGGTGACAGCGGAAAACTTTCATAAAGTCTGTAATCTGCCATTAAGAGAAACGGTTGTCAGATTTCCAACCAAATACCAAGAAACAATCCCAAATCATTGGCCCGGTGAGACAGTGAATACGTTGTTACCATCTCCTTGATCTAAAAGTACTCGAGGACAATTAACACCGCCTGACCTCTAGTCAATCACACTGGCAATTTGAAACAGTAACTGTGTAATTACCAAAAATCTCACCATCGTTAATCACTATCGCCTGATATTATCACGTACCTTCGCGGAGATTTTCCCACTTATTATACTTGGATTAGTCTATATTAGTCAGGAAAACGTAGGATACAAGTGATGTTCGTTGCTTTCTTGTTCCCTTGTTTCCACAAGTAGTTTCCAGTGGGTAAAACGATTATTCCTCATGGGTGTAAAAATTGGTGTCAAAACTGTCTGCAGGTAGTAAAAGCTCAACTTCAGCTTCCTGATCGATTTTTTATCATAACGAATAAGGTTACTGGTTAGAATTCACTTATCAGGTATATCGCAATCTCACCCTATCAAAAAAATCTGGTCCTGAAATGTTTGTTGAGTAACTGCACCTTCTCCAGGTTAAATACGAACTAATATAGTTGAGTAAAACTTAGATTCCTAGCTGTCATTTCAGTGTGTACTTTAAAGGGAAACTTTTTTTCTCCAACGGAATCTGTATTGCAACAACTCAGCGCGATTTACTCTCCAATAAAATGAGGTAACTGATCTGCATCACCGTTTGGCAAATAATCTGTTGACCTTGATCTACGAACAGGTAGCCAGTCTTTTGAAGTCGAACAATGCAAAAACGTGTCATGTGTGGGGAAATCACAAGTTGGTCGTCCGGGTGAAAATGTCTTGATTGATTCCACTTTAATGTATAAGTATCTGATTTTTCTCTCACGTTAGGATTGCTTCAAGACACACCATAACAAAAAAAGAATGAGCACTGCAATTTATGTGATAGAGTTGGTTTTGGATACGGAAACAAACTCCTCAATAAATGTACGGGACGGGATGAATAAATGTGTTGCATTTAACTCAAAGCGGGATTCAACAAGTTATATGACCGTAGGCGATCATGATATTATGACTTACAATAGTAAGGTTTAAGCGCCGCATTTATGTTTGCAGCAAGTGTCTTGAATCGACTGTAACCTATGGCGTTAAACTGAACACTGTCTACTGCTTTCTGGTTCTTTTAGCGGACCAAATCCAGGGGACTTAGAACTGCCAGTGAACATTAAAAATTTGCCATAGTTAACTCCAAAAATGCATTTTTCGTGAGGAACATCAGGCAGCGAGAACAATTCGCAGCCAGTATACGCCGAAAAAAAAGGTGACAAACATGTACTGTGTATGAACATTATTCCACCGTTTATTGCCTGCTAGTGTCGAACCTGGTGCATTGCGTTAAAAGGTGTTTGCTGTTTGAGCATATCACGTGCAGGCTACAAACCTTATGTAAGATAATATCAGTGTGCTATGTAAACAAATGTTGAAGTTTAAAAGGGTCAGTTACACACTGAATATTGCAGTATCGTTATGTTGAAGCAATGGTTAGTAAAACTTAGACTAAGAGAAACAGATCAATACTGAAACATGAAGAAAAACAACGAAACGAGTGTGCATCAAATATTGAGTTGATTTTTGTATCAATCGATGAAAATGCTTCCTTTTTTAATAAACGGTTTGTATTCTAAAGGGCTAATTTGAGCAAAAATATTCCATAATTGATATGTCCGTTGGTTTTCTGCCTTTCACGAATGAGAAGATGAAGTGTGTGACATAACACGAATAAGAGTGAATTACTATTCTCTTGACTTGTCAGGTGACTCATTCATTTTCTAACCAGTCTTCAACCATTGAAAATGAATTCCAGCTTTTGTATCACAAGATATTTGTCACCATGCGATCTACTACTCCACATGTCAAGTTTGTAAACTCACGCTACCCGAACTTGAAAAGAGCTGATCGCTGTTACCAGGTTGGAATCTATAAACCTTTGACATACAGCTGATGTCGACAACATTAAACATTCACGCAGCAAGAGCAACGATAACGATAACTAATACATTCATCTGAAAGTTTTATAAACATATAACAGTCTCTTTAATACAAAATACATTTTAATTTATCGATTTGCCATGGTCGCACAATTTAAACTGAGGTATATCGATTGACACAAGAGTTTCATATCATGTTTGTGGTTACAATAAATTCTGTTTGGTATATTGTCACCAGAAGGGGATTTTTTCCATTGCAGATGCATAACTTCTCAATTAGGAAAACTGTCAATCCGTTTAGACACCAGCGTTCCATAAAAGGAAGTGATCACGCTACATCGCTATAAATATTCATCTACAAAGAACACAGCTGATACAAGGAAACAACCTTGATCCTTTACAGGTGATGTGGCAAGCAGACATTTGCAATCTGCATAAGCACACTTTCAAAGTGACATATCACACACTTGTATTCCGTATTTGTTAACAAATCTTGGGTTATTTCAGCGGAGAGCTTAATTTTAGCCGTACCTAAATCGGTTTTCAATCTTACACGAAGAACCAGTTATAGTGATCTGAAAGGATCACTTTTAGTGTGATCGAATTCACTGCAACTTAATCGACACACTTCAGTGGTAAGTTTTTGATTCAGCAATGACCATCACATTAGTTCACTTGGAATTCGCAGGGTAAAGGAATATAGAAAAGAAACACACCCTAATAAGCGAAAGATTTGATTGCAATAACAATCACTTGCAACGTGCTTACTACTAATCGTATTCGACAAATTTTTAGCACTATGATAAGTCTACGCAATAATATATGTTCTTAGTATACAATGTTACTGAGACATTCGGTTCGATAAACCGGTATGCACTGTGCTGACGAGATTCATCTGAGACGAAGTAAATGTACATCAGATTAATGAAGGTAGCTGGGGCGAACCACCTGTAAACCAAATTTTCAGATGGATTTCTACTTATAGGAAGTCAATCTTGCAAACGGCTGTTTTCGGTCATTCTCATCAGGCTTTTACAATTACATGGGAATAAGTACGACTTATATATGAATTTATGACGAGTTAAACAGGACATTAAAATGAGAGAAATGGTACGGATCACAGTCTTCTGGGGAAGGATGGGGGTGTTGGTGAATGTGTTCGGGTGTTACACGTGCCTGTCATGAGATATGCATCCATCAATGTCAAGCGGTTCACGCTTGTTCGGGTTCCAAGTAGATTTTGGATGATTGGCCACTGGAGGTGGAGGGTTTGAACGAATTGTTTTTGGGCACACAGATAGGGGTTGTGTAGTCTGTGAGCAATAGCCTCAGCAGTTGATAACAATCGCGTTCAGATAGCTCTGGAGCCGGCTTGACGAACCTTGTAGATGATTCGGAACGCTTTATCCGGATTTATTCGATGGCCAGTGTCGATTAGGTGGGAGCCGATTGCACGGGAAATGGGCGTTAGCGAACAGTTGCGAAGCCATTTCGGTAGTTGTACACGAATCCTTCCGATAGTCGCCTTGTGGTCCTCCCAACGTAACCAGCTTGATAACAACAGGTGAGAGAATAGATAGAGAAAGACGAAGAGAACTTTGGCAAACTATCCTTAAGGTGTGGCACCAGTACCGGGAAGGTGTCGAACAACACGATAAGTCTCGCTGCATGGTAGGCATTCTCGACTGCGTTTGGAATTCTGCGGCCAATTAGTTCACTATTAACTTCTCCTCTATAAGAGAGAGATGAAAACCGGCTTTTTCTGTGCTGTCTGAACGAATTCTAGCTTCGTACTGGAATGCACATTTTTATCTATGAATCTTTCAGGGTATCCATTTCCAGTGAGAGCTTCTCGAATATATCTTACCTCCTGAGGAGTGTCGGGTGTACAGATCTTTTGTGCTCTGTTCAACAGACAGCGTACCAAATTTCTTTTGTACTTCAGCGGGACAAAACTGTGAAAATGCGTGTATTGACCCGTCCATGTCTTTTTCATCTGAACAGATCTTCGGATTATCCCCTCTGGTCGACGAAGCAACGCAACATCTAGGAATGAGAGTTTGTAATCCTGTCCTAACTCGACGGTGAACTTTATATTCCTGTGTGCTCTGTTGAAAACTGCTTTTTGCAAGATTGACTTCTTATGAACTCCACGGGAATCTGGAAAGGTCTGCGACAATCGAAAGACCAAACTCTGGTAAAACAACTTAACGAGTATGTTAAGTTCAGCACTAGAATCGGAGAAGCGAACGCTTTAGTAAAAGTTCTCAATGAATGCACTGACAATAGGGAGTCCTTAAATTTTACCGGAATATTTGGCGTCGATGCAACGTGCCACCCAATGCTAAAACCTTACAACGTCATGCTCGAAGCAAAAGAGACTTGTGGTCATCACAAATTGACCAATTAACGCGTAATCAGTCTCAGCGTGTGGTTGCTGTCGAGACGCTCCCGGAGGAGGACAGGACACTGCGACCTTCATTAATCTGATGTACATTTACTTTGTCTCAGATGAATCTCATCAGCACAGTGCATACCGGTTTATCGAACCGAATGTCTCAGTAACAATTAAAAAACTTAACCCAAAATCCTGGTTTGCTGTCTTACATCTGTAAGATGTGCGATTCATACGCACTCCATTTCCTTATCAATATTTATCGATCAATAATTTGTTGCCATTTAGCAAGCTAATATGCGTTCACGCCGTCTGCCGATGGTGTCAACTAGAGCTCTACTGTCACAGTGACCACTAGATTACAAGCGGACAACTGTTTCAGTTTGGGCGAATAGAAAATTAACTGCAAGCCTGTTAGCTAACCACTGCTTACATCACAACTATTCACCGTACATTTTGAATTATTTTGACTGTTTCTCCGATCACCTCTTCTGCCAAGAAGAGATCACGAGCTGACTACCCTCAGAGTGGAATACCCCTCCTAGCCTAGTTTTGTATAAAAAGCTAAGCTTTCAGTTTTCAGTTTGAAATATACGTTAACGTAATAATAAATCTCTTCACAGTTAGACCTCAAAGTAGCTTATGGTGGTCGTTCATAAAAGGCCACCCATGTTGCTCATACTCTTATGTAAACGCAGTTAGTTAAAAAAACGAGCGATAGTTTGAATTTCGACCACGGAAAAAATGATATAAGACGACGGTTAGTTTGCAGAGATAATGAGCTATTGACCGACTGGTATACACAGGGAAATTAACGATGGGGATGAATTGACCATTTGTGAAGAAGTAGCTAAGTGGTGAGTATAGTTTGAGAGTAGTTTGGTGAACCTACAGAACCTGTTGGTGAATTTGACAAATCCAGTAAAAGCTCTTATGGGTTCGATACTATTGGTAGTCACATCGACGGTGCTCGATGAGCAGCGGATTTTCGGAACTGAAATGACCTTGGATGACGTGCTTTTTAAAAAAGCTAACAAATTACAACCTTCTGTTAGTTGGGTTCATACAGTTGTGGATTTATAAGGAAACAGCTGAATATCCCGTCTGTAACAATTCAATGAAATGTAGTTTTTCTGTAGTATTAACTGGTGGACAAGTGGACAAATAGTGAAGAGAATGATGTTGGGGAGATTTCAGTAAACGGAATTTGTTGAACTAGTTGAAAATAATCATTGGTGTTTCAAAGTTGTGGAAAACCTTTGATCACAGACCGTCTTAGTGATTTGCATTACGAAGGTTATTTTATGTTAAAGTTCTCGGTTAGGTTGTTTTAAACGATAAATCATGGTTACTGATGAATAGTCGGGGATTTGGTTCATTTTCAAATTGAACGTCACTCACATTTGATCGCAGCATTCGCATCCAGATAGACTTTCCAGCCAGCATCTTTCGAAAACAAGCACTAGACTCAAGTTTCGCTCCCACTAGAGCTCATCATTAATGCATAACCTTGCCACGGCCGGGACTAGAACTTCGACCACGCTTTCATGAGGCAACCGTGTTGACCACTGCACCATTGATCTCACATTAGGCACGACCGAATTATCAAGTCTGAATGCTCGACCGCTCATCAGTAATCTAAAATGTCGCCTTGCCGGTTTAATGAGATCAGTGATCTTGAACTGTTTGGGAAGCCCTATTCGCGGCGTTATCGAGTGGAGTTAAGAGAACAGTTTCTGTGTCTTTTCTCGAGACGATCGGGCAACCTGATCATTGCTCACATGCGAAAATGGCTTAATTCGACTAGTAATAATCACGCTGATAGTGATTGTTAATACAATCAATGCTTTTGCTGGTTTTCATTATTTTCACCTAATGTTATATTTGTAGATTTGATGCCTGGAGAGGATTGTATTGCCTGCTGCTATGCTGGCAACGTAGCATTTTTCTTCCAAATTAGTTTCCCTGACGATAAACAATTTTTAATATATAAACATTTCTTTCGATATCTTTCTCGTGAATTTGGTCATTCGCGTTATATTAAAGATTTGTATTAGGAACAACTGTTAACTATATGTTTGTTGTAGTTTCTGGTAGACAGAACCGGTGAAACACAGCTAATTGTCATTTCCCTAATAGTTATGCCATTCCAGTAATGCAGACGGTATATTTTGGTGAGAGTTAACAGTTAGCACATAAAACAAGGCAACAGTTTGCGTAGATTTGATCATTCGAACTCACAACAACCTTGTGATCATTTTGATCGAACAGAAGTCCCCATGTCAATCACCCGCACCCCAGCTTATTGTTCTTTCATTCACTTTTCCTGGCATCAAAGGCGGTTCACATTTGGTTATAAATCTGAAAAGACAATGATTAAATGTCTGTGACCAGTATCCAACAGGTTTGTGTCGGACGGTATCTGTTGTAATGAGCTACAGTTCCAGTATAAACTCGTGTGTAACAGTGCTTCCTAACATGACTAGACCCGTACTATTCAAACCATCTCGGGTGTACTAGTGTAGCCTAACAGGAAAACTGCACTAGTAACAATGATCACTCTGTAACTTTCACAGGACACCTACGGTTTGTCAGCCCGTAATGACTGTCGTTTTAGTTTGCATCATCCCTGCCGTCACCTGAGGGCCTGCGTATAAGAATCCTCGATTATTTTTTCAGTATGAATGAATATTTCTGTTACGATGAACGCACACTAGCGATTCGCATGTAAATGACGTCAAGGTAAACCTACTCCTTATTTCGTTCAGCTGCATACAAATTCTGAGTCAATTCTTGAAGTAATCTGCGATTAAACAGGTTGAGTCACACGATCGTGTCTTGTGTCAAACCGCCTCGCTGAACCGTACTAACTATGACCCAAGTGACTTCGGGGTATGTGGACCGCATGTGATGATTCCTATTTACCTATCCATACGTTTAGTAGAGGTGATCGTTACTGTTTCCAACTAAATCACCATTGGGCGTGGTGTTCGGTGGTGGGTAGAAATATAAGATTTAATGACGATACACCCATGAAACACTTTTTAGAATGTGATTCAACATTTTGGCAGAACTGGTTATATTCCGAAACCAGGTTGAAAATCACCCTGGAAACATCCTGTAATTTCAGACTACCCCCACACAACTGACCACAGGCAGTAGGCAAGTAATCACTTAAGGCAGTATAGTGAAAACCCAAATTGTTGTCACTGCAGATAATCTTTTGCAACCGTTTAAGTACTTCTTTTAACTAAACATTTGCTATCATCCTCCTGTCATTAACAAGTCTTGCTTGAAGGTCGTCATTGGATGACTATAACGTACAAGGATGTCGAATAAATGTGGAATGAGATGAGATGAAAACAGTACAACGTAAGCCCTACAACCGTGAGTTCAGGGCACACTTCGCATTCTACATTACTCTCACACTGATAAAGATTAGAAATTTTCTGAGTAACAGTGGACAACTACAAAATAATTTGTGAATTTTTTTGCGTTTCAACATTTGGATAAGCCTAACTTATCTCCAGTGAAATAGTTATATGCTATCTTCTAATGATTGAATTTTGGTTGTCTTGAGTAGTTAATTTAGTTACTTTACCAGCAGTGTTCACTTTAACTTTGCGTGTACAGAATGAAGAAGACAGTTGTCAGATTCTAGTTTTGTTAATTCATCAAGCCTTGATCTCAGTGTTTCCTCAATGGTCTCTCAGCGTCAAACTGGAAGTCATTTTCATGGATTTCTTAAGGGTCCTGGAGTAAAATATTATGCTTCCAAAAGGAATGGTCAGTCCGCTATTAACTAGTATTACCTGGCATACTTTACGTATATAATCGTACGGTTGTAAATATTATTTTCTCGAGATTACTTAAACAAACAATTCATAGCTGAGGCCGCCCCGTTGAATCACAATGAATCTTGACAGACTATGTAACTTTATACTGGAAGATTCTCCCTATGTAACACTTATATGACGTCGAACCGGCCACACTGATAGGAAGCAGGGGGCTTGATTAACATAAGTTGACGAGTTCTGACGTAGACAAAACTGGAGTCCTGTTTGTTCATACACAGAGGGGTGAAAATCTTACGCACCAACGAAAACTGCGATCAAATTCCGGCGGCATTCAAAATGGCACCAAAATGACCACCATTTGTAAGCGCCCAACTGAATAGGTGTCACATCCGTAGGAAAATGCTTTCTCATTTGCGAGCACCATGCGATACTCATGTAGACGACAGCTTAGTTTCGATCTAACCAACTAAAACAAATACATATATGTTAGGCTTGTATTCAGTTCTGGACTGAGTGTCGCAAAATATTTTCATTAAATTAAAAGTGACTGCTCTGCGGCATACTACAAATTAACCCTGTTTTAACAAAAGCTGTTAGAATAAAAGTCTAGCTAAACCCTGGTCTATAATTAACACACAGCTGTAAATATGGCGCAATTATATTCAATGTGTTCACCTGTAACACTGTTGAAATTCACTGAAGCTGCCATCGAAGACGTTCGACTCTGTGTACCTAAAGCGACAAACGACAGTGCTAATTGTAAGCTTGAGCTGAACAGTTTGCAGCAGCTATGTTGTTTTGTCTCACTCCGATTTAGTATTTTTACCAGCAGCTTTTTTCTTACGCAATCAGTTTATGCACACCACTTTTCATCCGTACATGTGTACAAATGTACCCCCAAGCAATAGTCGTATTGTGTGCTATCCAGCTCAGCGTCAGGGTACCTCAGCATGTGTTCTGAATTGAATCATTCAGTAATGGTTTGATTACCAGGTGATTCACCGTATGAGTAGCAGGTGCGACAGGTGCGATGATACCAGTAGTTCTAATGATTGTGAGTGAAAAACATGCGAATTTCACAAGACGTAGTAACCATAAATCTTCATATGAAAAATATACAGTTTCGATACATTTAAAAATGTGCAAATATATTCGTGCAATAAACTTAGTAGTTGAGATTCTTGCATGTGGGTATCCGTTTTCATTCTCTTCCTACCTTGGGACGTCGTGCATACACGTTGGGGTGTACGAAAGGCTATATCTGTCCTAAACAAACAAGCATTCACATACAGCATGTTTACAAAGCAGATGGGAACGCAAATAGTTCGCAAACTAAAAGTCTGGAGGCAAAATTAACCGCACTACTACAAAGCGTCTGGACCTCCTGGTTCAAAAGTCACGAACGGTCAATGAGAGTAATGATTAGACTTGTTCCTCACAATTTAATTTTTTGATAACAAAAGCAGAAAACCCTCTTTGCATGATGTCATCATCAGTTGCTACACGCACGTCAAGTCAATGTATACACTGATCTGTCATTGGTGAACACTATGGCAGACGGAGGTTCAAGGTCAACAGCAGTTCAAGGTCAACAACATAAAGGACTGGCTTGCTACACGTGACAAGCAGCGCCTCGAGTGGGTTAAGGATGACAGGCTTGTGATGACGCATCACCGCAGGGATAGCGTTTGTCCGGTCGACCAGACGACCGGTTTCCACCAGGGGGCTGGCGGTCGAAAAAGCCGGCTTGCGTTGTGTCGTGGATTTGCGTCGGGTCACGCCACACACCAACACTGATACATTTAGGCACGTGTCCCTTCATTTTGAAGCGCGGGGATCGATCAGTTCGGCCAACATAAACGTCACCGCAATTGCAGGTGAACGGGAGATACAGTGCGAAGTGAACAGCTCTGGCATCCATGTCTTAATGTGAAGTGTGAGTGGATTGGTGTGACTGAGTAGACACAATGCACCTGCATTGTAATTCCTTTGGATGACCTGCGTCAGTCGTCCCGTTAGAAACGACATATTACTGTCTCTTCTGTAACTGCGTATACACCAGTTTCTTCCGAGCAGACGTTTCTTATGGGTTTTTTACTTTGTCTGCTGTGAGAGTCAGTAAAACCCAGTGAATAATCGTTGGAGATCAGGGTCTCATGGATAAATTTTAACTCTCTATCTAAAGTGTATCACCCGTACGTGTAGTTCGCACTTTGTGGAATAGACAACCTTTGTGTTGTATGGGTGAAAAACTGTTGAAATTCAGACACTGTTCTCCAAAGGTGGACTTACGATGTACTGATCGACACACTGTACAATCCTTTCGTCGCGTGATGCTGATATACAGAAATCTTGGGCTGTCCACAATAGTTCAGAACCTTTGATCAAATGCCTGAAGCGCGTTCACAAAAACAACAATATACTCTACAAATCTTTGAATCTGCACATTTATAAGTATGCTTACAAAATTTCGACTGTATTTCTAGATTAGACCGTTTTCTTGAAACAGATTTCTTTTAGGCATGTCACATCTAGCTGAAGTACACCCAAATGATGACTTTGTTACTTCCAAGAGCATACGGTTGCTATTAATTTTTCAGCATATAAACTGAGTTATTAGCACTCATTTTATTCAGTTTTTGGTGAATCTGGACCAATTTTCAAATTATATTAGTCCTCTTTTTAAACAGCAATTTCAGAAATGTATATTGCAGATTCATCATGGACTTTGCGATTGGTATAGCTTACATACACTTTTGTAAGCGAATGCTCGGTGAAAGGTATCATCTCCAGTCGTTGACCACATGAAAGCGTTCCAAGGGATGTTTGATGTGTATTCAAAAACACTAGTTAGAACAGTGTTGAAAGTGGTTCTGAAACGATTACGATTCCGAGTTTGGTTTCAGGGCCACTATAAAACCTGTACAAGAATTTAACTTCAGTTGATTATAGCTTTATTATTCTAACGCATTTTCCATCCTATTCCATTCCAAAAAGAGACACCAAATCCGAGTTTCATATTTTCTAAAGCTCTGTATACAGATAACGGTTCAACGATCAATACGGTTGGCTCAGAAGATTGTGAACGGTAGTTCAGGTCCACATCGTGACAAGTTGATGAACAGTTGACGAACCCTAACAAGAGTGAAGCTTAGTGTAATCTTCAGGGACGGGATCGCTGTTGAGTTTTAGCTGACTAAAAATGTTGCAATACGATATAACTAATGTTCAACCTACAGTAACCGAACACTCCAATATCCATCAGTTATGTCTGAGGAAGTCTGCAGCAAGGAGCTGGAGTCAGTGGATCCGGAAGAAGCTAGAACATAGTTGATTGTATGCAAAGTATAAATCAGGGCGTACTGATTGGTAATGCGTGAGTTTTTATGAGAGGCGAACTTGCAATGGTTTTCAGTGGTAGGGACTAGTGTAGAATCTATCTCTCAACTTATACAGAACCAGTTACTGGACAGGTTTTGGGACAGATTTTGCCGACAAACATTATCAGCTCACACGTTCTTTTCATCCGAATGTCTTGTATGTAGTCGTAAACAATCCTTTCCTCTAGCAGCTTTTGCAGATGCAGTTCAGAGTCTGTCCAGACAAACACTGACAAAGCCATCATACATGATGAGCCTAGATCCGGTCTAATCAGTCTCCATTGCGTGATATTCAACAGATACATTAGTTCAGTGGATCGTTTCATGGTCCATTCCAATCGCCTCTACTTGTTTACTCGCTTTTCATAATGATTTGAATATTTTGAAAGCATTCTTCGTAACGTGCCCCTCAATGTTCTACGCCAATGAAGTTAAGGATCTGCTTCCTTGGAACATTTGATAGATAAGCAGAGTATAGTACAAGGGAACCTCTCGTTCACAGTGGAACATTTGAAATTGATTACTTATATTCTATAGATTAGGACTGTCCTTAAATGTACCGGGCAAATTCCGCAAGCTAATGCTGTTTTCATTCCCACTCACTATGCTATTTGTTCACTAACCCGAGACAGGAATTTCCTATCTGCGCTGGCTACACCTCATTAGAGGCCATTTCTGACGCTGACCATGAAAGCCTATTGTCTACCAGAAAACGTCCCTTCTCAAGATAGGCCAGACAACCGCTACTGATACAGTTTACTTCTTACCTTCCAGATGAACACTTTAAATTTTGTGCGATCATTGAGTATCTATCCACAAAATGTACTGTTAGATTGTGCTTCCACATTGCTTCCGACACGATTGCTCTGCGTGAACACAAAAAGTAATTAATTACCTCACAGGTTAATTTTGTCGTAAAGTGTATCAAGGTCAGCAGCATCTACCATTTATTAAATGTCATCTGTTTCGTAAACAATCTTAACCGCACCGCACAACGAATGGAAAGTCGAAGTAAAAAAGACATCGAGAGGAGAAACTGAGGGAAAGCGTGACCGTAGCTTTGTAGTTTCCACTGATACAGTCAGTTTATGAATACCATCTTAGTAGTATATGGTACAGTATTTTGGGGTAAGACGAAGCAACTTCGTAGCTCTGGTAAAATGAAAAGACGTCTCCTAATCTCTTAGCGAATATGTGACATTTTCAACCGCCATACTCTTCAAAATTGGTTACATTTTCCGCATGACTGAGTTTGAGGTTTTAATGTCTTCTTGACAAAATAGCATTAACGTCACTACCATATTGAGTTCTAGTTAATCAGGTAGCGTGCACTTTATTAAGTACTTCACCAACTTATTTCCTAAAGTGAGTAAGCAGTAAATCGATCAGCTGCACATGTCTTTATAGCCCGTGTCCCTTTGTGTGATCACTGAACAAAGTGAAACGCGCATGGATACGATTGGGTCATAAGATTCCCCTGGACCATGAACTAAAACTTGCTCACCCCTGACACATAAGTTAGTCGCGTTATTCAACCTCCGGGCTCTTGGATGTTCGGTTGCTGCCTACTGACAGCCTATTGACAGCAGCAGAATAAACGGTTGACCAAAAAGAGTTTATACAGCTCGGGCTGTGAATATCGAACATGAGACTAGAATGTCGGCAATCTTTAGACGGAATGAAAGCGACGTGCTTTTTAAGATACACTCACCTATTGGAAACTCGAGTGGCAACCGGAAGATGTGTAACCGGAAAACTTGTATATATACATTGCGTTAACTACGGCAATGAAAGATGTAATTTTCAGGTTACCGGGTGAATACAGATAGGAAGTATGACAACCACTCAAATGTTGTGGTATGATTTTACACTACTAGCATAACAAAATATTCTCTCGATCTTTTTGTAAACAGTCGATGAAGAAATTACTCCTCGAACAACATTAACAGTGTCAAATGTGGTTATCTCATCGTAAATATGCCCAACTTTAGTCACCTTAGGTGTTGCGCGTAGACTGAAATCAATCAGCCATTCAGTGGTTGGCCTGCAAACGAGCAAAGATCTACCACAGCCTCAGAAAGGGTTGAAGAAGGGTTTTCGCAAACACTTGGTGCCAAAGACCACCAGCGAAGTGGTGAACAATTGTTTCGACTTATTTAGGTAGAATCAGCATCATGCATGCTTCAGAATTGGACCCACGACCAGTGAATAGGTGGCGGATTGTAGTCCAGGCACTCATCCCTGGGACCGACTGTTTGCGAAAGCCCTATCTCAACCCTTTCTGGGGTTGTGGTGGATGCTTTCTCATTTGCAGACCAACCACAAATTGGATGATCCATTTCAGTCTATGAGCAAAAGGAAACGCAACAGCTAAAGTAACTAATTCACATACTTTCCTGCAACCCCGGCGACCGTGACCTCGTCGGCCAGTGGGTAAATGCTTGTGTGGTGGATTGTCAGGTCGGAGGTGCGAGTTTTCGAACGCTTGGCCGAATACCTCAACGCGGGGAGGTACGTTCAAAAGCCTGCTGCGATCGGATCAAGAACAACGTGCGCGACCGGATGAGTCACCGCTCGACTGAATCGGACCAACGGGCGAGACAGGGCAGGCGAAATACCACAGACGGACAGATCGGAGGCGTGGTTTTTCCAACATTTAGAGGAACATCTCGACACAATGTTGGAATACGGCCAAGGCCAACATTAGGTGGATGTCGAACAGCACGAGCAGCCGGACGAGCCATCGCGCAACGAAGTCGGACAAACAGACGAGGAATGGCAAGCGGGAAACCCCCCGATAGAAGGCGCCGATCACACACGTAAACCGGTCAGAAGTGCACACGACGTGAGAACGGAAACCGGGGGGTGTAGTGAGTTGGAATTATGACTCACAAACGAGAGAGCGCGCGTTGCATGTGACTGGCGATTTGGACAATAAAGATCGTGCTTGATTGGACGCCTTCTCGCTACAATTGGACTACAGTCCGCCACTTACTCACGGATCATGGGTTCGATTCTGCGGCGTGCATGGTGCTGATTCAACCCAGCTAGGTAGAAACAGTTTGTCCACCACTTCGCTGGTGGTCAATGAGACAGCTGTCTGCATCAACCAAATTCTGTTTTGAGCATTTTATCACCTGTGTGGATTCCAACCCATTGAAGCTGGTGTTTGATTCGTCGCAAGTTCGTACTTCAGTTTTGTGACAGTCTAATCTAGTTGTTTGACTCCCAGTGAGTTGTATAACGTTTCAAAATCGCCGTCTACGTGGGCAGAAGCCACTGTTGCCAGTCGCAACATTGGATGGATCGCGCAGAAAAAATAATTCTACCTACAGGTCCATATTTTGTGAGTCCCGGCAAACTAGTCTAATTTTTCCGCTGAGATTCCTCGATTTTGAGTATTCCCAAGTTGATCATTTGACCGCAGCGTACCCATTTAGATTTTCCGAATAACCTCTTTAAAAAAAACTATCCTGAACTTGTGCCCTAGTTAGATTCCGTCAGCAGGGCACAATTTTGTATTTTTGTCAAGAGTGCGTATACTCCTTTGGGCATCTGATGTCTTGTTAGGCGTGCACACGCCGACAACGTGTGGATATTTGTGCTGTGGGCCTGTGTGCATGATTCAGCATTCACGACAAGCCATCGCGACCGCAACCTTGCGATTGTCTGCCTGGCCGGATTTGTGATGTGATCTTCTTGATTGGACCTGTGGACTCTAACCTGCCTACGCCTGTGTTTACGTTATACAGTCTGCCGCCTCACCGTACTGTCATGTCAGCTTACTGTTGCCTACTCTTTCTGCCGTACGTTTGTCCTTCGTGTCTCAAAACAATCTCGCCGCTTAACTGCAGCAACCTCCCACAACGTTCCACACTCTCTGAAAAACAGTTGCACAATTCACTCGTTGCAACACACGAGCTACTTTACGAACTGTCTTAAGAATGTACGGGGCACACCAGCGTATTTTTTACTTGGACTAAATACCCCACAGCTGAGTTTGTGGAATGGTGTGGTAAGAACGAGAATCATATCTAGTGGACATTTGCTTAGTGATTGGTGAAACAAAATCCTAATACAAATGACCACTTGATCATTGCAGGTGGATAAATTTGTGAAAAATTTCAGTGTTAAGCAGCATACGTCATCTCATATTTTGAAGTTTATAGAGGGAGAGGTTATAATACTGTGAACGGAAACCGGGGGGTGCTGCGGGTTGGAATTGCGACTTATAAACGAGAGAGCGCGCGTTGCATGGGACTAGCGATTTGGACAATAAAGATTGTGCTTTATTGGACGCCTTCTCGCTACATCATGATAGGAGGATGATTGACACCTTATTGATAGTTGCGTTGGTTTTCAGTCGGTGTGTTGTATGTTCACAACTGCGCACTCAAACGATTGTCCACTGAACTTATTTGGACTGTAACATTAGGGCTTCATATGGCATATTTTCTCACTCCATACGATCAACCGCTGTGCCGAAAAGCATGGAAACGTGAACCGACGTTGACTAGAAGTGTACACGATCGTCGAAACAAAATTGTGACCAAGATATTCTTCTGGATGAAAAAAACCAAGTAACATAATTGACAGCTACTGTAAAGCTTACATGAGAATTACTTGTTAATTTATGAAAATTCGCTTTACTCACATTGCAAGAATCACACAACAGTTCTAATAATTGTTCATCCCGTACACTTGATTACAGTGAATTTCCTAAGTAGACTATACAGTACGATTAGATTGCGTTATTTTATACGGAAAAATAGGGAGAACCAAATTCCATCTCAATACTTTTTACGTTTCAGCTATCGTTTCAGCTCTCCCTATACAGGTTTGCTACACTAAGAATGTCACTTAACTGACCACAATATTGTCATTTCAAACTGTTATTAGACAACCTAATGCAAGGCTTCATCAATTGTCATTCTACTACAAGGATAATGCGTGAATCTGAGGGCAGTAAATTTGTGTCGTCTTTAGACACTTGTAATTAACCCGGAAAATGGCTGTACCAGAAAGCTGTCTACAGGAAATTCACATGACCTAGTCACTACTTAATTGTCAGCGGTTTGAAGTCGGTCCGCTACATACATGTACTAGAAAATATGCTATTCACATGAGTAGGATTAGTTTACACGAAAAGGTCCACTTGACCTCGTCCGTCCCACAATCTAATTGTCACCCCATAAATTTCGTAGATTCATCACCGGGAACAATGAAAGGTTTGCTGGCTTATCGATAGTTTCTAAGACGATACGGCTTTCATTTTGGACGTCCAGACTGGGTCACTATTCTAGTGTGAGTCCCACGAGAAACCGTGATCACACAGAACAAACACACCGCCTTACTCAGCGGACAAAGATGACCCGGTTGAGATGTTCTAGAATCTATCTGATCTCCACATAGAAGCTCTTATCCTTTTAGCCAGTTCTCTAATTTTCTTCCACTCACCTCCCAACGGGCACTTCTGTTCATGAGTCTGCCTGATTGCTGCTGTCTCTCTGTAAGCGCATTAACAAATGGTTGGTATACGGACACGGTGTGCTTCAGCGTTAGTTATTGATAAGTGACGGTGTATTCCTTCACATTTTCTTATGAAAGCGCTTTTTTGCAGCTACGAACCGCTCAACAGCATTTTCTCATACTTTAAAACCCACATTAGTATTGGTCGTCTCACTTTCATGAACATCTTTACGGGCTCATGAACACTAGTCCAGATGTATTTTCATGTTTCGATTGATTGGTTTGGTGAGTCCAAAGTGTTGTTCTACGGACAGGATTTTTGGAAAAATACGTCTGTTTACGTAACCTAGAGCGAGTAATTTGTTTTCGATCAATTTGACATCAGAAAAAATCATGCTTAATCGAGCTTTTCTGGGATGTTTGTTTTGTATTTTGAGTGGACTTCAGTACAACGATTGTGCAAATCACTTTTTAAGGGTATAAAACTTTTGGAGTCATTTTTCACCCACTAGTGGTGATTTATGATGCCCCAAACTCGCCTTTTCTAGTCAGTAACATACTCTTCTCAATTTAAAAGGGTCAACAGGAACGACGCGAATTTAGTATCAGTACAAATTATCGTCTATTGTGTCTATTTTATCACAGTTTACAGAATGAGAACATTCTGTCAATTACACACGTGAAATGTTAGTTAGTGAAGGTCACCTGTTGAACGATGAACTGTGGTCCGCTGGATTTACGAAACAGTTTCAAAAACAATGGGGCATGTCACCATGGCAACCGCATCTACCTTAATCGTAGGCAGGTCGCAATAGAGGAAGTTGCAGAAGTAAATTCTCCCGTACACACACAAGTTGCAGATGGACAGGTTAGCTACCGGATGACCTTCACCTTAAGTGCATCTTCTATGAGAATAGGAGAGTACATATTGTCACATCACAAACGCTCTTATGTGGGCTTGGTGATTTTGGTCTGTTGGCCACGTCTACACGAAACCCACTGGCACCATGTGCTTTGGTGTGTATACGTTCCGTTTGCTTTCATCGGATAGCTGGCTAGATGAGACAGTATGCAGCTGATGTCAATCGGGAATGCGAACGCTCCAAACCTCGTAGCATGTCGGACGATCAGTTCAAGTGTCTAATTTTTGTATGCGGTTTGCATTCACCCCAGATGCAGATATTCCGACTAGAATTTCGAACAAAATCGAACAGTGTCCATATATCACCCTTCAGATTGTCACAACAAAATACCAACGACTGGTCAACCTTAAACACGATACAGCATTTATTCAGCAAGCTACTTCATCGGGCCCTTCAGAAATAATTTATGCAGTCAGCAGCAAGAACACGACTAAAGAAACAAGCCGCCAGCCGACAATAAATTCAAAACCACCATCAGCATGCTGGTATTGCAAAGAATGGCACTTTGCCCGTCTCTGTTCATTCAAAAATCACATATGCAACAGATGTGGGAAAAGAAGTCACAAAGAAATATGCTGTCGCGCACTCGTGCAACCATCCCGACGTCAAAAAAACTTCCACAGGCTCCCGAAGTTCTCCCCCAGCAAGTCGGAGGCGGTCATCGCAACATTTAAAATTGATGGCGAATCCAGACGCAAGTACGTTACTCTTTGCATTAATGGTGTATCTACCCGCTTGCAATTAGACACTGCTTTGGATATCACACTGATTTTCCGTGATACATGGCGAAATCTTGGGCTACCTTCATTGCTTCCAACGCATCATACGGCTCGGAACGCCTCGGGCAGAACCTTGAAGCTAGCCGGGGAAGTAACATGTGAGGTGACGTTTGGAGACAGCCGAATCGAAGCCTGTTGTTTCGTCACAGATCATCCAGGTTTAGACATACTAGGCCTTCATTGGATGGACGACTTGAAATTGCTAGATCAGCCAGTAAACAGCTTATGTGACCAAATGAAGAGCCTGTAGTGAGATCACCTTCGACGTCCCCAAAATTCTAAACTCCGCACGACGTGAGAGTCGTCTTGCCAGTACCACCGCGCCGGTTCACATTACCTTGGGAATGTAAATTTACTACAAACCACTAGCATCAAAGTTAGTGGGCCGGCATAAGTATCGCAGTTATGCTCTAAGCTGTGTAATGAATTCGCACCATCTCTACTCCTGTAGGTTACATTCACTAGGATAACAATGTTGAGCTATTACCGTTAGGAACGCCGCTTAACCAGTCTAACGCTTGTTTGAATTCTGAAGGTCGACTGGAATTTTCCGTCGACGCACTCTTCCACTCTGGCGGCTGCTGTGTAGTTGTGCTCAAGATGCTCTCACGTCCAGCTCCCTAGCACCCCTTAGTTGTTATGTTGAGGTCTGTTGTGAACGGTGAGTAAATCAATAAACAAAGTTTGTTTGCAGAATCATGGTTTTCTCTCTGCGACTTCCGATTCACGGTAACATGAGGTTGGGGAAACCTTGGGCGTACAAATTCATGAACCTAGCACCTCAATACAGCCGGTCAGAAACTCCGCCTAGTCGCAATACACCAGGAGGAATCTCGCCAGCTGAATGTATGTTCGGACGGAAAATTCGCACAAGGTTCGACAATATCAGACCATCACCAGTCACATCCGCCAACGAAGTACACAGGGCAGGCTATGCACAATGCATACGGCGTTCCAATATTAGCGACTCAGTGCTTGCACGAGACTTCCGAGGTCAAGATAAATGGACACATGCAGTGATCTCAAAACGCAATGGGAAGGTGATCTACGAAGTCACTGTAGGGGAAGACACCTGGAGAAGACATATCAACCAGTTACGACAGAACCCTGGATTACTTCCGAGCAAACCAGACTCAGCTGCATTACATTGGGACATTCTATTGGACACCTTCGAATTGGAAAAAAGGCTCACGGGCCGTTGTCAATCATCAGCGAGACAATACCAGGCTCTTTTTCTCATAGACGGTCCAAGCCAACAAGGAATCCCGTGATACCCCTACAAGTGGATCCAAGATGTCAGTCCTATTATGCATACCGAAAAATGGAAGGTGTTAGGAGGCAAACTCACCAAAATAATCTAGTCAGGGCATCGGTGATGGCTGATAAAACCAGTCATCATTTCAAACCATCCTGGGCCGCGGTGACGGCTGACGAAATCAGACAGCAACAAAGCACTGGGGGCACGTCAGACCGACAAGCAGGATACGTGCAAGTGAGTGGGGGTGTCACGCCAACCCGAGAAACTAATGCCTATGGATTTGGCCTTACTTGGCAACTTGGAAACGAAGTCGCCTAAACAAGCAGACAGTGACTCATCACTATTTCATGATATACATTTACAGGCATATCATTCATTTGTTCGGACTGGTTTATGGCAATACAGCGTGTTTACCGCAACCGTGTCTTTCTTGTCTCCGCACAAGTTAGACTAGGGGAAGCCGCATAGCAGGAACCCAGGTCTAGCAGTCAAGCAGTATTAGAAAGTTTGACAAAGGAAAGTCGCGTTGCATCGTTATAATTAATTAATTAATTAATTAATTAATTAATTAATTAATTAAATACTATTATCCTAATTTTGTTGAGTAATTGTACTTGAGATACAAATGATGGTTGATACCTTGTCATCTTTGAGCATCAGTTCTATTCCGTCCGCCGGAGACGACGGCAGATGACTAACTATCGAAGCCAGTTGGCCAAGGCATTCGATTAAACATACGCCCACACTCTTATATATGACACACATGTCACCATCTTTAAAAAACAGCGAGTACTTCTGAATCGTTTACACATCAGCTGGCAGTACAGATAAATCAATAAATTAATAGACCTTTTGAATGAATATTTGCATCAAGAGGTGCATAAAACGAGTCAGTATCTTCAGTGGCCATGGGGGAAATCGGGTGCTCTCCATAAAGCAGTCAGAAGCAGATTATTGCACAATGTATCTCTCGAGCACAATTCGCTGCAACTCATCAGTAACATACTGCAGTCTGTGGGTTTACATATAGCGAAGTTCAATAGGAATTATGAAGCTGAACAACAAGATCAACAACCGCACATGCTTGGCAGCATCCGATTCGGATTAGCCTGTCGCAGTGACCGAAGCCAAAGGACGCCTGCGCTTATCAATCACTGCAATTGACTTGCGCTGAACCACTTGCAGTTCCACCTACACACCACATATCCAGCGTAAACCCGAAGGAATAAGACCGGGAGGTGTGCCAGTGGGGCCTTTCTGTCCAGCCGGCCAATGCTGATTAGCCAGTTGGTTGGCTAATAAGGAAAGGAAACTCATCTCTCGGAAACTAAACAGAGAGAGACTGCATTGACGAGATCTAAACTGAGAAGAAAGATTTCTGAAGTGTAGTACAAGAAGCGCTGCAGTATAGGAGTGCAGGTTAGTGCATCCCAGAGAAGATAGGGATGAAAAGCAAGATTCTCATTGAACTATGAAAAGCCAGGCAGACCATTCATCACACAATACACTAACAAAGCCGAAGAAAAGAATGGGCAGAAGACCACAGACACTCAAGTTTCCGAAAAGAAGAGCGGATAAATTGTCAACGACCAGGATGTTGGCCGATGCAGTCGTTAAAAGGAGTAGAATGGATACACTGGTAAGACCTACCTGACCTGAGCGTAACGTACTCGTCGTCTCTTCGCCGACGGTGTACTATGAGTACGTTGGTGATCTACCACTCCCAAACGGCCAGCGCATTCGCGGTCGCACACATCGCAACGCCATATAGTCACGTTACCGCGACATATGGCACCGATATTTCCCTTGCGTACCGCACGCTTCCGCTCGCGACTACGCAATAATTGCCCGTTGAACTCTCGGACGCCCGCCCGAACCGTATTCCTCCAGGCCGTCCGGTTCAACACCAAATCTTCCCAACATCTAAAATCAACATTACAACGTGAAAGACTTACCTGCACAAAATCCTGGTACCTCCGCTTCTGACCACCGGGATTTCGCTTACCTGACTACACTTGTCCGTACAGTAACTGCTTCGGGATACGGTCATCGCCCATCCGACGGTCGTGACCGAGCGAACGGAGCTGGTTCAGCATCAACACGGCTTTCATCCCGTCCATGCCCTCTCGCCGCAGTACCTCAGTGTTCGGAATCATTTCCGACCACCGGATACTCAAGATGCACTTCAGGCACAGCACATGGAAGTGGCTCAACTAGCTCACGTTCTGCTGATACAATGTCCACGTCTCACTGCCATACAGCAGTATAAACAGCACCACTGAACGTTAAACGCATAGCTTCGTGGCCATCTTCATGCTATGATTCTTCCAGACACGCCTTTCAAGATGTCCGAAAGCAGCGCTAGCCTTCGCCACACGCGCTCTTAGCTTGCGGTCCACGGACAAATCAGTCTACAAGTTACTACCCAAGTAGCAAAAATCCCTGCAGTCATTCACAGTGTCTCCAGCGATGCGAATTTGGGGTGGAGGTACACAAGCAGCACCTCCACCAGGAGAAGGCTGAAAGAACGAAAACGTCTTACCTGTGTTGATTTCCAATCCAAACTTCGATGCTGCCGAAGCGAAGGCTGTAGCCAGACGTTGCAGCTCCTCTTCACTGTAAGCTAGCAATGTGCTGTCATCGACGAACAGAAGCATTCGTATCCTTAGGTCTGTAGCCGGGTTGGGGCGCCGAAACGTCGGATATTCAACAGACGCCCGTTCGTCCGGTACTCCACCTCGACACCATCCTCTCCAGAGTTCTGAAAAGCAACTGTTACCATCGCAGTCAAATATAAACTAAATAGGGCTGGGGCTAGAACACAACCCTGCTTCACGCCAGTGACGATGTCGAAATCATCAGAGGTCGATCCACACGATTGCACCTTCGCCTTCATGCCCGCATGCAACAATCTAACCATATTGACGAACTTACCTGGACATCCAAACTTACCAAGCACCGTCCACAGCGCCTCGCGGTTCACGGAATCGAACGCCTTGGTGAAGTCCACGAACAGGGCATACAAGGGCTGATTCCGTTCTCGGCACTTCTCCTGAAGCTGTCGAGCAGCAAACACCAGGTCGATTGTACTCCGACTCGACCGAAATCCACACTGCTCCTCGGGAACATTCATCTCCAGAACGGACGCATTCAGTCGGTTCAAGAGGATTCTGGCAAGCACCTTGCCTGCACAGCTCAAGAGGCTGATACCTCGGTAGCTGTCGGTGCATTGCTTGCTACCCTTCCCTTTGAACAAGGGTACGATGAGGGCATCCTTGAAGTCTTGCGGCATCACCTCGTGCTCCCAGATGGAGTGAACCAGCTGGAGCAGAGCGCGTTCCAACGCCGGACCGCCATTCTTCAGGATCTCACCTGGCAGCCCATCCTCGCCTGCAGCCTTCCCGTTGCGCAGTTGACCAATCGCCCTCTGCAACTCCAGCAAGTCGGGGGCGAGAGCAAGCGAAGATTTGACGTCCTGTTGCGGCAGACTGTTAACAGTCGCCCAATCAATTGTAGTAGGGCGGTTTAACAGGCTGCCGAAGTGTTTGCGCCATATTCCCATGATGTCTTCCGGCTGGCTGCAAGAACAACCGGTGTCCACGTCTACCAGTGCTTTAGTAGACTGGATAGACGGACCGAAGATCGCCTTAAGCGAATCGTAAAACTCCTTGTGTTGCCGACGATCTGCGAAGCCCTGCATGCGCTCGCCCTGTTTCCTCCACCAGTTGTCCTTAATTCCGCGAACACGCTCAGCCAGTTGACGGCGGATATTCCGGAACCTAGTCTTCTTCGCTCCATTGCCAGGGTCCATTGTGCATGTGGCGAACGCGGCATTCTTCTCTCGTACCAAGTTCGAGATAGCCACGTTGTTGTCATCGAACCAATCCGGGCGTTTCTTGCGCTCCACACCGATCGTCTCGGTGGCTGCTACCATAATCTGTTTCTTCAGTTGTTGCCACATACCCTCGGGGGTAGTGGGTACAGGAGCATTGTGCAGGCGAGCGACGACTGCACGTTGAAAGGCAGCCTTCGTCTCGAAGTTCTCCAACCTTCTGATATCCAGCTTCTGCCGTTGTCCAAAAGATCTACAATAAACGGACTTGCGTACATGGATAAACAATTTGGTCCTGACCAGCCTATGATCTGTGCTACATTCAGCCCCGCGCATCACTCGCGTGATGCGCACTTCACCAATGTCGCGCTGCCGCACAATCACGTAGTCAAGTAGGTGGTGGTGACCGCTTCGTGGATGAGTCCACGTCGTGATGTCGCTCGCATCCAGCTGGAATCGGGTGTTCGTGATAGCCAGCTCGTGAGTAGCACACAGGTGCAGCAGACGATCACCGTTCGCGTTGACTGAACCAATGCCGTAGGGTCCGAGGACTCCCGGCCAAGCTACAGAGTCGCGCCCAACTCTAGCGTTCAAGTCACCCAAAACAAACAGTCGGTCATTCACTGGCGCAGACCGGATTGTGGCGGACAGCTGATCATAGAACTGGTCCTTTGTATCATCAGTGTGACACATAGTTGGACCATAAACACTAACAAATGTAGCACACTTACCTCGACCGAGTCGCAGGCGCATCGACAGCATTCGGGGGCTGATGCCGTGCGGTTCGCCTATCATCAAACCATTGATGCGATCAGCGACTACAAAACAGACACCATGCTCCCGAACACTGTCTGCCGGGTACCCGATCCAGTAGAACGTGTACCCGGGGCCTGCTTCCCGCAACTTACCTTGGTCTGCAAGCCTGATCTCACTCAAGGCTGCTACGTCGATTCCATATCGGCGCAGTTCCACCGCGATCAGGGCGGTGCGTCGTTCCGGCCGTTCTGTGGCGCCGCATCGATCCAGCAGCGTGCGCACGTTCCACGTCCCAATCGTAAGCGTCTTACGCCCCCGGGCCTATCTCAAGTTGGTCTTCTGGGCACTGAACCCTAATTATCTGCTCGGGGGCTCGTGGTTGGTGGGAAGTACGGGGGTGAGTGTCTGGCAGTAACATATTTTCGCCTATCCACCCTGCCATGTGCAGCAGATGGGGCGACCCGGTCTATCCTGCGCGACGGCCGATGCAGTGCAGTATTTGGTTTAGTTTGTATCATCATCGTATGTATGGGATTTGGATACTGCCAGGACGCCCAGACCTATACAGGAGAGCGATTAGGGTCCTCAACCAAAGCCTTTGGCTAAAAAGCCTGAACCTCAAGGCAGCAGGAGACTCAGACACACACGAAGACGTGGCAGCACCAACCACCAAGGAGAGGATCGACAACTATATCAAAACAAATCCAGCACCCGCTCACAGCAACAGTTACACTGTACACACGATCCAAGCAGACAGACATACAGTCAGTCAAGACAAAAACAAGCACCTTGCCCAACGAAGCCAAAGCAGAGCCACAACACACAGTCACCATGCACAAAAACGCATGCATCTGATTTTTGTCTGGCTGCTCCCCACTTTGGCTAATATGACAAGGTTGAAACTGCAACGACCGAAGTCCCATTCAGCACAGCCATCCTGATCAAAACAGCACGCAAGCCTGACCACCAAGTCAAGGTAGCAGGAAAGGTCAGGACACACAACCCACCCACCTCACACACACACAATGAATATGCACCTTATCTCGGTCCTTCCTCTAGGGCTCATGGCTCAACACAATGTTTGCACACGGGCTGACAGGGTAAGGAGACCATCCACGAGTGCACAAGACGTACCCGAGCTTCTGGCACACCGATGCACCAACCCAACTGCTGTGTGAATTAGCGTAATTCCCGCCCTGTTGACCATACAGTCGACAGCTGTGGGACTCAGTCCGACTCCACACTAATACGCGCACGGTTTCGTTCCCGATTTTTGTCCGAACCATTACTTTAAATGCGCTTCCCAGATTAGTTTATCATGGCACTACAATCTGTTAACATATGCTTATGTGCTGTTAGTGATTTTACCAGCACTATTTACGAATGATCGTAATTAGCAAGTCGGTATTTAAAAAGCTTTGTGGGGAGCAAAGCAACCTTTTCCCGTAACAAATTTGAACAAGGAAGTCAGAAGCAGTTTTTACACACATTTCGCTGCACCTCATCAGGCACATACTGCAGTCTGTGGGTTTATATATATGGCAAAGTTCAATGGGCATTATGAAGCTAAACAACAAGATCAACAACCACGCAATAACACGGACACTCACACACATCGATGCATATCAATTAGCAGGGCGATTTGGTACTGACGAACAAGTCTTTCTGTACACAAAGGGGGTTTCCATCTGCTAATTGCTACCGTCTCTTATCTCGGTCCTTCCTCTAGGGCTCATGGCTCAACACAATGTTTGCACACGGGCTGACAGGGTAAGGAGACCATCCACGAGTGCACAAGACGTACCCGAGCTTCTGGCACACCGATGCACCAACCCAACTGCTGTGTGAATTAGCGTAATTCCCGCCCTGTTGACCATACAGTCGACAGCTGTGGGACTCAGTCCGACTCCACACTAATACGCGCACGGTTTCGTTCCCGATTTTTGTCCGAACCATTACTTTAAATGCGCTTCCCAGATTAGTTTATCATGGCACTACAATCTGTTAACATATGCTTATGTGCTGTTAGTGATTTTACCAGCACTATTTACGAATGATCGTAATTAGCAAGTCGGTATTTAAAAAGCTTTGTGGGGAGCAAAGCAACCTTTTCCCGTAACAAATTTGAACAAGGAAGTCAGAAGCAGTTTTTACACACATTTCGCTGCACCTCATCAGGCACATACTGCAGTCTGTGGGTTTATATATATGGCAAAGTTCAATGGGCATTATGAAGCTAAACAACAAGATCAACAACCACGCAATAACACGGACACTCACACACATCGATGCATATCAATTAGCAGGGCGATTTGGTACTGACGAACAAGTCTTTCTGTACACAAAGGGGGTTTCCATCTGCTAATTGCTACCGTCTCTGCGAACCGGAGAAGATTTCGATTTTTTGTTCAATTTTTGGTCATTGTCATTTTTTGGTCAAGATCTTCAACAGAATTGCTTTCCGCCTTATTATTACAAACGTCTTAGACACGACAAAACCCAACCCACAGTTTCTAACTTATGTCGTCTGACAAAATTCTATATGGAAAGTACCACCGAGCAATTGAACAAGCTAGCCAGACTCTACATTTCCAACCGGTGTATTTTTGATAAACTGAGCATTATCTGCAGTATTAATTTCATCAACTTTTGTAATGAAAAAGTTAAATCAGACGAGAGTTAATCTATTCAACAATCTACAGAGGTCACTGAGACACAATCTGACACATTCAGTATGTCCTGAAAATCCGGGCAGATATGTGACCAGCCTGTCGTCAATTCAGCTCAACAGCATTTAGTTGGAAGCTCTATCTTGTGGTTTCAAATTTTGTGTACCCGCAAAGAAGAAGAAGAACAGCATCGAATCACAGACCCTGTTCGAGCTTCTGTTTGATCAACTCTCACAACTGAGTCCAGTATCAGAGGACGCTCGCAGTTGGTTTAAAGCCAGCCTGGTCGATCTTGAACACCAATACAAACAACAACACAATCCTGACTCTGAAACATACTGATGCCCTTTATGAGCTACGAAACAACGGAAACTTGATAATCCTACAACCACACAAAGGCACCGGCGTTGTGGTCATGGATAAGGCTGACTATATGTCACGGATGCAGCCACGATTAAATCAAATTCCGTCATGATAACTCAGCGGACAATGCTATTGAAGCTGAACGACGCATAAACAAGGAAGTGCAAACATTTCTGGAAAGACGCTTTATTGATCAGCCGATTGTAAAATCATTTACATCTAGAGTATCACATACTCCACAGCTGTATGGCTTGCCAAAACTCCACAAAGTTGATGTACCACTGAGGCCAATACTATTCATGTCAAATTCACCGCAATCCAGTTGGCACAGTGGCTGACCCAACTTCTTCAGCCCGTAAGACAATCAATGATTCGGAAAACTGTGAGACAGTCTTGAGCTAATCGATTTACTCGATGGTTTGGACTGCAGTAACAAGCATATAGCCAGTTTGAACATCGCGTCTTTGTTTACAAATGTTCCTCTGAAGCAGACGGTCAATACAATTTGCCAGTATATTGACTCACATCAACTGAACATAGGATTACCTACGTCTGAGCTAGAACGCCTCATACTATGCACAGTGAACGTAAAGTTCTACTTTCAGGAAAGTGGCTATGCAAAACTCGATGGTGTTGCTATGGGCAGTCCACTCGGTCCGTTACTAGCCGATATCTTCGTTGCCCACCTGGAGCAGAACGCACACCCCGTTATCAGTCAAGCTCACATCTAACGGCGTTACGTTGATGTATTGGTATTTACCGACACCAAGGAGATGGCAACGAGTATGCATGATACAATGAACAAGCTGAATTCCGACATTGGCTTCACCATTGAGTGTTGGTAACCGACACGGCGGATAGCAGACAAGTTGTTTAGTTGGGAGACCAATACACGACCTAAGCGTCTCAACGGAACTACGAACAGAAACACTCATTTGCACGCCACACTCGTCTGAGGATGCTCCATTCGCTTTAGACACCATGTCTCAGTTCCTTCACGTGGCGACACCCATTCTATATCATTTTGCCTTCCAATGATCCTTCCAATATGTCTTCCGTATTTATCCCGTGATTATTTCGATCCAAGCTGCTACTGAATAGTGGTGTGAGTAGTATGGTGCGACCGTCTATCCTCACTACATGAGCATGAGCAAGATGAAAGCTAGGCTTTTTTGGATATTCCCATGAGGTGCCAGAACAATGGCTGCTAACTGCTGTCCGTCTACTGGAAACACACTTGGACTGTACAATACCTGAACTTTCACAGTTTTGTGCCGATTCAGTACAAGTGAGGTCTAGTGAGAACTTTGTTCTATCGCACAAGAAAAATCTGTTCAAGGGAAACATTGGCCAAAAAGATGTCATTGTTGAGAACCACGTTCAAAGAAAATGGCTATCAATCGGCATTCGTTGAGAAATTCAGCAAACAAAGGCCGGCTGTCCTGAGGTGTTCAACAGCCCCCAAACTGAATGTCTACCTGCGTTTGCCATACAAGGCTGATGACATTGCCACTCTGTTGAAAACTCGTCTCACAACTGCTTTGGGACGTACTGGTCATGCTGTTCACCACCACCCGAATCCCAACATTACCTCTGGAAACACCGCTACCGCTTAACGCCATATCTAAGATCATCTGTGAATTCTCGTATGAGTGCCGGACCACTTACATAGGCAGAACGGAACAGGAGTTACGTAATCGAGCCAACGAACACATTCCACTTTAGTTTCACAAAACGACCATGGATACCACAATGCCGGACTCAAATCAGAATGTGGCATCTCACAGGGGACCAGTATCATCGATCGCATGACACCGGAGGAGTCGTCGACCACAAGTGAAACTGGAGAAAGCGTTTCGGATATGTTACGCAACGAAAACCGAAGGCTACTCCGGTTCGCGGAGACGGTAGCAATTAGCAGATGGAAACCCCCTTTGTGTACAGAAAGACTTGTTCGTCAGTACCAAATCGCCCTGCTAATTGATATGCATCGATGTGTGTGAGTGTCCGTGTTATTGCGTGGTTGTTGATCTTGTTGTTTAGCTTCATAATGCCCATTGAACTTTGCCATATATATAAACCCACAGACTGCAGTATGTGCCTGATGAGGTGCAGCGAAATGTGTGTAAAAACTGCTTCTGACTTCCTTGTTCAAATTTGTTACGGGAAAAGGTTGCTTTGCTCCCCACAAAGCTTTTTAAATACCGACTTGCTAATTACGATCATTCGTAAATAGTGCTGGTAAAATCACTAACAGCACATAAGCATATGTTAACAGATTGTAGTGCCATGATAAACTAATCTGGGAAGCGCATTTAAAGTAATGGTTCGGACAAAAATCGGGAACGAAACCGTGCGCGTATTAGTGTGGAGTCGGACTGAGTCCCACAGCTGTCGACTGTATGGTCAACAGGGCGGGAATTACGCTAATTCACACAGCAGTTGGGTTGGTGCATCGGTGTGCCAGAAGCTCGGGTACGTCTTGTGCACTCGTGGATGGTCTCCTTACCCTGTCAGCCCGTGTGCAAACATTGTGTTGAGCCATGAGCCCTAGAGGAAGGACCGAGATATGAGACGGTAGCAATTAGCAGATGGAAACCCCCTTTGTGTACAGAAAGACTTGTTCGTCAGTACCAAATCGCCCTGCTAATTGATATGCATCGATGTGTGTGAGTGTCCGTGTTATTGCGTGGTTGTTGATCTTGTTGTTTAGCTTCATAATGCCCATTGAACTTTGCCATATATATAAACCCACAGACTGCAGTATGTGCCTGATGAGGTGCAGCGAAATGTGTGTAAAAACTGCTTCTGACTTCCTTGTTCAAATTTGTTACGGGAAAAGGTTGCTTTGCTCCCCACAAAGCTTTTTAAATACCGACTTGCTAATTACGATCATTCGTAAATAGTGCTGGTAAAATCACTAACAGCACATAAGCATATGTTAACAGATTGTAGTGCCATGATAAACTAATCTGGGAAGCGCATTTAAAGTAATGGTTCGGACAAAAATCGGGAACGAAACCGTGCGCGTATTAGTGTGGAGTCGGACTGAGTCCCACAGCTGTCGACTGTATGGTCAACAGGGCGGGAATTACGCTAATTCACACAGCAGTTGGGTTGGTGCATCGGTGTGCCAGAAGCTCGGGTACGTCTTGTGCACTCGTGGATGGTCTCCTTACCCTGTCAGCCCGTGTGCAAACATTGTGTTGAGCCATGAGCCCTAGAGGAAGGACCGAGATAAGGTGCATATTCATTGTGTGTGTGTGTTGGTGTGTATGTGTGTGCGTTTTTGTGGTGGCTATTCAGGCTGGAGGTGTGGGTATTCCAACATTCGACAAAATAACTGGACGCGGGAGGGAGGCACATCCAGAACCCCACAACGAACGCATCGCGGACAGCGCGTCAACCGGATGAGTCATGGCTCGACTGGATCGGACCAACGGCCGAGACATGGTAGTGAAATGAGAGGGGACGACAAAGTTGAGGGTGTGCTTATTCCAACGCTCGCAGGATTATCGCCACGCGGCCGTGGAATAGGATCAGAGTCCGACGTAGATAGATGGAGGAGAACAAGAGCAGCCGGACGAGCCCTCGCTCGACGCAATCAGGTCAACGGGCGAAGAATAGCAGGCAGAAACTCCCCCTCCTGATAGATGGCGCCGATCACGCACATTAACTGGCCGGAAGTGCACACGACGCGTGAGCGGAAACCTGGGGTTGTTGTGGTCCGGAGTGGTGACTCATAAACACGAGCGCTCGCATGGCATGATAACTATCGTATTGGGCAGTAAAGATTGTGCTTTACTGGACGCCTTTTCGCTACATTGTGTGCGCAGGTGACGTTGGATGCAGCGGTGTTGGGACTGTGTGGGGCGATGAAACCACTGCAGGTGTCTGCGCGCGATGACTGCTCAGCGGTGGATGCGTGACGCTACAGTCTGGCCACGTCACAAAGAACCGCTCTAACCGTATGACCTTGACCACGAGACCATGTAATGCAACAGTTTCTTTTGAAGTTTCCAAGTTGTGCTGAAAAATTCTGTGCAACCTTAATCATTTACAGCCGACCATTTACATAGCGGTCATTAACGAGTTTAACCAGTCTTGTGATTGACGACAGCTTTGGGTTTTAACAAAAACTCTTCTGACCAATGCATTCGGTAGTTCTCTACAGTAATCGATCATCACTGAAGCTGCACACTAGGTCGGCTTACTTTTACATTCTTAGTTTCCGGTCATCTATGTTCGTTGAAATCGGTTAACTCACACCGTGAACAACCGATTGTGCTTGGTACAGCACGGCAAAGACTATTACTTAGTGTGATTGTACGATAGACTACTCTCTGTTTGCCCTTTCATGCGTAATGTGTATACATATTCTCTACGTTCATCGCTAATAGGAATCAGCAAGGAGTTGACTTATCACACCTCGCGACAGCCTTATACGGTGGCACCATTTCTAAAGTACTGTTCTTAGTGTCGCCAAATCATTTACGTCAACCTCTTTGCAATGCTGAACAAATAAACTTGGAAAAACATTTGCTCACTTTCACTTTTAAAACCCAGATTAGAATCGAATTACGCACATAACCATAAAAAATTGTGCATCAAAACTGCATAGCACTCATGTACACCACTGATAATCACGTGGTCGATATGAAGTGCCTGAGCGTTTTGATACATCGACTGTGCAGACTTTCAAATAGTGGCTATTGTTCGTTACAGTTCGAACTTGTAACGGCCGCCAATTCCGCAGTCTGCATATATTTGATGATGAACCAACGTGGTCTACAGATTTTCTGTCAGGTTAAGTGGGGGACAACAGTCCAGTCAGTCTAAAACGGTAATCCTTGGAAGATGTGGCTACGTTATTGTAATGCTCTTACATCTCTGATGAGAACGTAGCTTTCTTACTTAACTAACTCTATGATAAACACGTTGAGACATTGTAAGAACCTTACGTGGCTTGATGGATTGCATATTTCTGTACCCAACTGGTTGAATTGGACAGCATGCTGATAGCACTGACTACGTCATTCAAGTGTGTTTATTTATGGTGAAACGGGTTCGACGATTTACACTCCCCTCCTTCAACCCAAAATAACTGCTTCACAAGTTCTTATTATCGCTCTAGTGATAGAGCACAATTTAGCATAGGCAATTCAAACGTTGCACTATGGGGCTTTGCTTGATCGGATACCCTATTAACATTAATACAAATTCCATAGCACTAGCCAGTTTTACTAGCTGACAAGACCAGCGTTGTTCACTCTCGAATTCAGGAAAATGTACGGTATCTTTCAACCAAGATTAGCATGCATTCTTTCAAGACTGTTTATTGACAGAAGTAAGTAGATTACTTAGGTGAACATCACATGATTTGCGCCTTCTCAGTATCCGACTCATGTTCACCAAGAAACGAACTGTCTCAAGTTTCTTCCAAAGAAACTAATTGAAAGAGACTACTTGTAAGCTGGATAGCTTTTTCCATGTCGAGTGCAAACTGCTCAAGTGTTAGGTTCCACGGCAGTCCATCGGAATTTCTGTTTTGTAAGCTATGGCGAAGTAATTCTTATCTTAAGCGTATTACTATATATGGTGTAGAATATATCGGTAAGGGTTGAAATCCCTCAACGGGATGCACGGGAAGTTGTGGTCTATTTGGAATTGCCTGCCTGTTGCTTGTCTAATCAAATGTGAATTTTTGCATTACACTTCTACAGAGTCGAGACGCGAACGTGACGAAATCAGTGTACAGTTCATTCCAACCACCACCTTATCCAATGAAATGTTCAGTAGACGTGTTAGCCATCTGCCATCGGAAACGTCAACGAGAACTCAAATGGAAGCTCGGTATTTTGTCTCAACGTTCATCAGTTCGTCAAAAAAATTGAAGAATGGCACATGTGCCTAATTCCCCCAAAACCGGTATGGTCAACCGCAATAGCATTGTAATGGGAAATCAAAGTGGTTGAAAGCAAAACCAGTGGATGTCACTGTTGTATCTGTATCCGAGCCCCATCCGTTACATGCCTTACGGAGAACAACGACTGTAGTGAGAACAAGTGACTCTGTAGAAGCGCATAGTATGATGTCGCCGTCACAAGCATACGGGTCATTTTAAAGTACATGGATGAGTGAGCCGTCTGTCGTTGAAGTCGCGACGAATCAGAGCACTCTTGGAGCCTTGGCACGAGTGTGGGGCACACAGGCGGTCTTGGTGCGTATACAACGGTCACCCAGCAGCAGATAGCAAATAAGAGCACCACAACTCATCAACACTGACAGGTTTCTCACGTTTGAAGGAAGTTATCGTTGTTTAGTCCGAACAAATGTTCAAGGGACGCGTTGATAGATAAAACGGAACTCGTCGAGAAAAATTTGGAAACTCGCAACAACATTCGGGAATTCTGATCCCCGTACAGTCTAAAAAATTGAAATCGGTTGCAGTTTGGAAAGATTGAACAAGATCGGTGTAGTCTGTGAATAAAAAATGTTGATGAAGCCAACGGACACACGTACGGACTGGCTGAAACCAGTGAACCTGATGCCCCCGTTGATCCTATCAAGTTAATGTGCAACACACTATAGCAAGTCAGCTCATCGATTAGCTTATTAAAGTGATCGAGAAGCATGTAAGTGCAGTTTGAACGATGGATCTGAACATTCTAACTATGCGGACGGATTGTATTTTCGTGACAAACTAGTGTACCCAGTTCATGTGACAACCATATTTATCCATGTTCCGGTTCAAGAAACAGTAGGTAGAATTCGCAACTCTGCTTTCAGCAGAAATGTTCTTTATCTCATCACAGTGACTGAAATGGAATCGATTGGAAATAACAACCAGTAATTGTGTCTCCTAGCGGAAAAATATGGCAGCCTACTCATTACTCAAAAGCGAGTGTTTGAACGTTCACACATATATTCGGGAATGCCTAAAGTGAGGTCAATAGCGCAGTGGTTAACACGGTTGCCTCACATAAACGCATTTGAAGCTGCAATCCCGGCCGTAGCCAGGATGTGCAATTATGACGATCTCTAACAAAACTGAAACTCGAGTCTAGTGTTACTTCGATTTAAGTACCTACCAACATTAACGTCACGCCTCAGGCCACGTAACAAGTGACCTCCTCATAACTCTTCTGCGTCTTAATCCACATTCATTACCCTCCTTTTGTGATCAAGTAACTCCATTGTAATTCAACAATGCGTAGGCAGCCACAGGTTGAAGCCTCCGAACGTCCTGTGGTGTGGAATCATTTCAGTTCTCCTACGGCTCCCACCTGATACTCAGTGGATAGCAATATAACTGGTTCCTTCACAGCTACTAACGAAGCATTGGCTCACGTCAACGCAAGTATCAGTTCTAACCAGTCATCGTATCGTACCCCTTGTGGACAGTCTAACACGTGTTCAAGCCTATGGAGAAACTCATTGGCGTGTGCCGAATTCCGAAAAGCCATCCACAATGTTCACGCACAGACTTCGGATGTCAATACTTTTAGAGTCACGCTGAACTTACTTTCTAGAGTGGCTTATCACAGAATGACCGCCAAGAACAGTCAGGGGAATTAAACACACACCGTTTGTTCAGTCTTCTTCCACCAGATTTTATTGATCGTCATCAAGGGATGTCATGTTAATGACATTTACATTTCCAGTACTACGTTGGAATGTCCCTCATCAGCCGTCTCCGATCGTTCGGTAAATTGGTCAGTGGCAAAATTCGAGAACGACCACACTTGATGCAGGGGAAATGCCCGAACACAGATCATGGATAACAGTCGGGCACCTGACTTTCTGACAACAGCAAGTATAAATTCATCGAATCACAACGTTTGTGGTTCCTCCGAAACTCTTCTTTTTATCTCACAAACACTAAATGTGCACCAACGTCACCCATAGCGCATCAGCAGACACCCCTGTTTGGTCCAGCCAACCAAATCTCAGAACACATTTCATTTAATCGTCCCGGTTCTGGAACATTTCTTGCTGCACGTCGTCAATCTGCCAAGCAACTTTACCAAGAGTCACGAACCATCGACCATTGCTTTTGGTGATCAACCGTGAAATCCGGAGTTCTGCAAGCAACTACACAACCAACCTCCTGCACTGGACAGCTTTCCGAACAAAGCACAGTCACTCACCCAGTATCACTCATTTTCGAACGTCAGCTGGGACGGTTGAAATTGGACTGGATCATAGGCTGGCTTACCTAGCCGTGTCAAACTGGTGTACTCCAACTGAAGGCTTACCCATTCAATCAGCTATCAGTAACATCCAATGAACTGTACACGGGATCGGGGCTCGCAAACCATTAGCTAAATACACCTACCGTACGGAAAGCAAACCTAGGGATCCTACTCCCTTAACATCCAAGTACACTGCATCTCTTCAAACCAGTTAATGAAGCACCGATAGTTATCGTTCCTCCTATGATGACACCGATAACGACAGGCTTAGAAACCCTAACGACTAAGATTCTGGATATCAGTGACGGGGAGGATCATCGTGGATTGGTACTGTTAGACAACCAACCTGACCATATTGTGAAAATTAGATCACCTCTAGATTACATATAAGATGTGCTGAGAAAGGTCCATTTTAACTGAGGCTCACGCCTTTAATAACGTTCTAAGATAACGTCCAACTTATCCCCATCCTGAGACAGACCAACAACCGAATATACGCAAAACAATTTGCCACCAGGTGGCGACACATCTCGCGAACCAAAAACAGCCGCATAAACAGCGGCAATATAAAGTTAGAAACATACACAACCCTTACAAGTCAAAGAAGGACTTAGCTGCAAAACACTCCATACTCGATGGAGAAGTGATTCTGCTGAAAGCTAAAAGAAGCTTCGCGGATTCGCAAGACCTACATAGTGTGGTCTGTGATGGCCAGGAAGTTACTGAAAACTGCTGTTTCTGCAGTGGGACTTCATGTATCCGCAAGCACTTCGCTGGAATCGCTCAATCTGTCAATACAACAATCTGTCCTTTGGCAGGTCCCGATTCTAATACTGACTGCGTCACACCTACCCACATAGATCTCCTCTGAGACAACTCACTGGCAAAGTTTTTCATTGTTTAAAGCACAATGACTGAAAATCTAGAGAGCCAGATCGATGCTGAAAATGCCGGTTACTTACCAAACAATTTTTTTCAGGTTAAAAACAACGGAAACTTCGAGAAGAACGTTGGTTATACAGTTTCATTTATTAAGTTCATAAAAATATTCAATTTCCTCTGGGTATATGAAATAATTTAACATCGATAGGAAAATATAATCATTTTTGTTGAAGCGGAAGTATTCTCTGATATTTCCGAAAACAGAAAATGACTTTTTATAGATCATTTGTTCTCATTGAAAGCATGTCTCCGGAATTTTGCGGAATGCGTAATACATTTCGTGAAACGCCTTTTTTAGATCATTTTCTGTAAGTAGGGAAGAGAGGAAAGAACACAGTTAAGCATTGTGGCTTGGTACAAAAAATCACATGCTCCGAACTTTAGATCTGCAATCAAAACGGTAGACCTTTGAGAAAGACCAAAGAATATGAGTGTTCTGGAATCTGCCACATGGACTTCATAACCGTGAAGTAGTTACATGTGATAATTTTTGCTTCGCACGAAGAGAAGGATCTCCCTAGGAGTCATCTGACTGCGATGAGAAGAGTATAAGTAGAAAGCAGATGAGCCACCTTTGTTGCTTAATACGTGGAGAAAGATTCATATGCTGTTTGCTCGAAGCTAATAAATTCCAAATACCCTACACTGGAAATATATAGTTCTTGTTAGTGCGCTGCACAGGAATGGGAGAATTTTCCAACAACGCAATGACAAAACCATATTAATAATACATTCGAATTTTTAAGTAAATCCTTGGTCAAGCCGCAACCAGTTAAAACTAAAGAGTTATGGGTTTCGCAACGTTTCGACCCTCTCGGAGAGCCTTTATCAAGCGATTTAAATCAGAAAATTCACATTGTAGAAGCTTCAAATGAGGTAGTCATCACCTGGCACGTGTATGTAATACGTGTATGTGTGTTTAACACGCGGTGGGTGGACCGTCTACCAATAGAATTTGTGGGCTCGCGGTTCACCTGAGGTCACCACGTGACGAGCCCAGGCGCAAACAAGGCTAGATAGCCAGTGTATTCTGTGTGTGCATGTATGCGATCAAGCTACACGCCTGTAGACCGCTTGTGGTGTACTAGCGATCAACAAGGCTTCTGCCAGTAGACGTTCTTTGTGGTTACGGAAACCACCTTTTAGCACAGTGGGATGGTCGAAGTCAACTTTGTGTTGGCTAAGGATCCTGTGTGCAGCAATGGCTGAATCGTGTTCTAATTCCCGAAGTTGCCCAACGGAAATTAGAACACGATTCAGCCATTGCTGCACACGCGATCCTCAACCAACACCAAGTTGACTTCGACCATCCGACTTAATAATGAGCATCAGCACAACGCACAATATGTTTTCCCATATCCGTTCTGTGTACGGTTTGGATGTACTAATACATTTTAAATCCTCGAAAGGATTTCGGTCAAATTGGATAAGTAGTAAAACAAACTTTGTGCTTGACATTTGCGCTTTATTAACGGCCTAAACAATTCAACATACAACAATGTACAGACCTACGTCATTGGAGAGAGAGGGCATGAAAAGACATTCCTAAGATCTCAACTCAAATTGAGGGAAAGTATTCGATAATCGCGGATAATACGGATATCGTGATGGTGGCGTAAAATGAACGCCAGTGCCGCATGTGTTGCATCTACAAAAATGACTGCTCCCGCACCAACGATGTGTTTGAGTAGGACCGTCATATGTGTACGTGACTACCCTGAATTGACCTTGTGAATAGTGCATTCCCATAATATCATAGTGAAGCTGACAGCAACCGGACGTTGTCATACAACACGAGTAACCTAAAGAAAAAAAGAGGCATACCGAACTGTCATCAAGCTCACCAAATGTACTCTGGACCCGCATATAGTGAATGTGTATTTCTCACGAGGTATGCAGATCAGCCTTAAGTCGAACTCAAACTTTATTTCAGTTAAGAAGTTGTCAGCATCGTGCGGTATATTTTTCTTAAAATCAATAAATGAAACTTTGTTTGACTGAGATGCTTCCAGATAACCAGTGTTAATCTGTTCAGTTTCCTTCATCGTTATGTCAACAAACACATCTTCTAAAAAAAGACTAGTAACTCTATCTACGAACATAATTCACAGTACGTAACTAACAAGAGCACCCATGTTCAACCAATTTGTTACTCTTAATTTCTGTAAGCCGGTGTCTAACTTTAGTAACTGTGTGCTAACCGACTAAAAAGGTTCATATCTACCACTGAAAAAATTACAGCTTGAACTAGTTGATTCAGGTGACTGGAAACGTAGCCAGAAAAGCCGCATGCGTCTGCAGAGGTCAACAAACGGCATTCCGTATCATGACTAGCAAAAACTGGATCTAACCAGGACAGAGAGTTAATATGTGTGACATACACTCTGTGGTTTTTCGGATTAACCGGAAAAACATTTCTCAGGCTGCTGAAGTTTCGATGAATAGGCGTGACAACTACCCTTGCATGTTTGAAAATCAATCTGTATTGACGCTGTGGCTACCCAGGTAACCATCAGCTCCGCTTGTGCGACGTAGCCGTCGTATGCAAATGTCGCAAGTGGGTAACATCAGGTGTGATGTAGAAAACTTCCCACTGTGTTGAGTTTACATATTCTTTGGTCGTAATGAGCGCCCAGTTGTTGGCAAAAGTAATCTTCACCACTCGAACTAACAAAGAAAGCGGCTTCAGACACGGTGCTGTGATAGAGCTGATGGGCTACTCTTGGAATCAGATGACCGCATGGTTCCCATTACTCGCTGCGATGCCGTTAGGTCATGTGGAGCTTTACCTTGAAAATCAGCGTCAATTTGTTTGTAGAATTCACCTCTAGTTTATTAGGAAACATGAACGTTGTTGTAGGAGTGGCGATTCTAATCAATACTAAGGGCTGTTCGTGAAGAACAGTGATAAATCTATTTCTGTATGCTTCTATATGAATGCATTAAGTCTTCGAGTGATTTCTGGTCGAGCGGGTTTCGAGCGAACTATTCTACAGTTTGATTGCAACTTGCGTATCGAGGATACCGGTAGTATGATATCTCCAGCACATATCAGATAGTCAAATTTGGCATCGAGTTTGTTTAGGGCAATCCACATCAAGGGTGTTTGAGGCAGGTTCATCCACGTTTGTTAAAAAACGAACATCTCTTATTGGGGGTAGCTCACTTTGCTTGAAAAGCTTGTTTACCGGGTTTGCAAATGGAACATAGGTCGATTTTTTAAAATGCTGTATAAACCGTGGACGTTAGCTGTATTTATCAGACTGAAGTGTGAGGAATCTGATTAGACATGTTTGAACATCATTCTACCGACCCAGCATGTGTAGTATAAATACAGAGCTTACGCAAGGATAAATTAGAGCGAGCATTTTCTTCCAAAGAAACATTTTGAGCAGTACTAAGAGTATTTATATAAGTATCTTCTCTAACCTAAGAACCTTCAGGGAACTCTACAGAAAGTAACCGATTGGCGAAAAATGAGTTAGTTCTCCCTAAAAAAGGTGTGTTTGGTAGTCCACTTGAGCGAAAGAGAGCTTGATTGCACGCTGACCACAGAGTGGTTCGCAAAAATGCAGAAATTGCTTCGTTCAAAAATTTCTTTGTTCGGGTAAGCTAGTAGTTAATGTACAATCGAGTGCTGAATCAAGGTTTTGATTTATTCTACAGTAGTCTTCCCCTACAGCTACGCTAAGCCAAGGCTTGCCGAGTAACTCCAAGGCGATTAACCTTAGATATGATCCTTCGAGAATACTAGGGCTCGGAGGATATCAGTGGTTTTTTCTGAAACTCCTTCCCTCGGAAGACTCAAAATTACTGTGCTAAAAGCCCTTTAGCCAAAAATCAGAGAGAATTGTATTCGGCCTCCATAGCTTATTGAGTCTTTAAAAATGGAAACCAGTTGTTTGACATTACAAAAATAAGAAGATCTTCAACGTGTCCCCCTTGCTAACATTATTCCGAACACAGTTAAAACAACGCGGACAAAAATCGTCTGCCAGCTGACGGTTATTGCATTTGAACATTCTTTGTGTGAACGTTGTCTAGATTCAGGTGGTATGACATTAAACCACCTTGCCTACAATTCTATAGTTGAACAGCGGCAGTTGTCGAGTGGGACAAGGTCATACAACTTTCAGTGCTCACCTTTTAAAACGAAAGGTTTATATTTAGTAATGCTGTTTACCTCAGGGGCGACCTCTCAGAACTGTAGGGTGACTATACAATCGTTTCAAATAAGAGGAAAGTTGGGATTAATCGATGGTTTACCTCTTTGTAGAGACTACAATTCAATAAGATAGTAAAATAATCCTCCTGAGTAGCTGTGAAAAATCAAGTTGGAAAGTCTGTACTGACGGCCTTGCTTACCCATTTATTCACATACCACGATTAGAATCATGGAATCAAAACGTCTGCCTAGCAAAGGTTAAGCAACTCCCTCAAACGTACTCTGCTACGTGGGACAGTAATATGTAAGCGATTTTACAATCAAAATCGTTATGACACTTCCACCTGTGTTTAAGCGTGTTTCAGCATATGGTATGGTTTGCTTTTACTCGTAACCTAGGACAGATGGATGGAGCGTTCATTAGTGTTTAAGTGTGGGGTATTGTGTGCTTTCACTCGTAAGCTAGGACAGTTGTGTGGAAATTTTGTAAGCCTTTACGTGAGAAATGCTTCTCGATGTCGTTCGTTCAGCAGGTCACCTTGTCCGCAATTCAGCGGACTTAGTTTACAACCGTGGTAGCAACGAATGATTATAACCTGCTTATAGGCACGCCGAATATAATTGAAAGAACATCGCTGAATTCATCCAGTTTTTGCGCATATTCCAACGTCACAATATGTTTACTGGTGTATGTTACGTTTGCAACTCTATACAAAGCTTAATCCCCATGATCCAATGACGGTTCAATCACCGAAACTATAATCACGTTTTCCTGCTTAATTGCACTCGAAATTCAAGTAGAGTATGTTTTATCATATCGACGACATTAATCTTTATTGTATTTGACCATTAATTATCCGAAATAACGTGGAATATAACTTATCGTTAGTCTTCCACTAGTCGCTGTACCATTCAACTACCCCACATCTTTCGTTTATGCCTTTGGAAGAGTTAAACAAAAACATTCCCACTAACAGAATTCAACGATTTCACGAACTGCCACAAATTATGACAAATTCACTAACTCGAAAACTGTTTTTGCCTCACAGATTGCAGAGATATTTATGATCTACCGATTACACGCAGCCTGAAGCATAGAAACAAATTACGCCTCAGACTTGTGTGCATATTGTTGTTGGCCCAGTAGGTGTGTGGCTACGTACCACTTAATCATAGTGTTGTTCTACAGTGACCCCTACCGAGTGCAATACAACAAGAGACCGGAACTGAAATCTGCCAAACGATTCCTGCTGAATGAATAGAGTTCGGTCTCCAAAACCTTGTTTTCAGATGCATATGTTTTGATTGTTCTTGTCTAATATTCGGTCTCATCTCTTTGAGGGTCTGGACAAAGTAGGGTGGGATATCAACAATTTTTCACGTGAAATAGGCCAAGTATTGAATGATGAATCCGAGTACAGCCAACACAACTAAGAGCACCTTCAACTACAGAAGAGTAAGGGAAATCATAATGGCCAACACGTTTACCAAAAATCAACTCGGGTGGCATATCTGCATTTGGTTGTGTTGCACAACTAGCTAACAAACGAACGCTGGTAATCCAACCAAGTTATTATGTGTTCTTTGAGGTAAATCATGCAATTCTGTAATCGTATACCGTAAACCTCGTGAGCGGCTCAGATGTAATCTTAGAACAACCTGCAATCAATCGTCAATTTATATTGTGTAATACTTCCCTCCCGACACCAAAGTTTCGTCAAGCCGTTGTATTTAAGAAGTGAAACATTGGGCATAAACCACATTACCGCCTACATACGCTTTATGTGTAATCGGGACCTTGCGGTCAGCTTCAAGCGGATCATTGCAGGTGTGATTGCACCAGCGCGCGAGAGACTCCGGTAAGTTGTGTTCGCATGGTTGGACAGCCCCTTTGTGCTGTCAGCACCGGTGAAGACACTGGGAGGAATCATGCTAGGGTCGGAGATAAGGCTAATTGTGTGAGTTGCTGTGTCCGCGTGCGTGAGTGCGTACGGTGAGAGGCGTGCGGAGGACATTCACTGCAGTGGTGTTGGCACACTGTGAGTTGTTCGAAGCCACCGCAGGTGTGTGCGCATAAGGGCCATTCAGTGGTGGATGTGTGGACGCAACTTTTTGGTGACATGCCACAGGAAGCCGGTCCAAACAGATGACCTTGACCGTGTCACAGGGTGTAGCTGCAGCAATTTCGATTGCTTTGGGCAACGTCGAAATCCAGTTGACTTGATACATGCGGTTAAGGGTCTGATGATCTGTGTCAACGTGAACTTATTTTCAGAAACGCCCCGATTGCGTAGACCGGTCTAACCTTCCGTTTATTACCAGTTCAGTTATACCACGTACACAGATGATAAAAACCCTTCTGCGTGAGTATCGAGTCTTTTTTCAGGTTGAACAGACAAACAAAACTGGTATACAATAGCACAGTTGTATAACTTACGTATTGAAGTATCTGATCCGCACTCCGGCTCTTCTTGTTTTCTCGGGAAGTACTCCTCTGGTTTACCCGCCGTGTTATAATGTAATGCCTTTGCCAACCTGGTGGTAACTGTTTTCAATCCACCAACCGGGTCCAAAGAACACTTCAAATTTTGGGGAATCCTAACTCTCCAATCTGCTGGACAACATTCTGGTCCACCGGAGCTGTAGGTCTGGATGTTCCATTCACACGGCAAACGGTATAACAACTCAGGTCGAGATATGAGGGCTGTGTTAAAAATTCCCTGGGAGACAATTGTCCAGAAGAGACATGCAGTAAGACTGATTGTATGGCTGGTTTTAGCTTTTATGTTTATAGCGAAGATTAAGTAGATAGTAAAAAATTCAAATAATCATTCTCTGTTACACACTTGGAAAGAAAATGATGGACACGTCAAATTCTGTGTTAGGGAGAGGAACGAATCATTGTGTTAAATTGTTATCTTCGTCGTGATACAAAAGTCCTGGTTCATTTAGTTGTGGCCTAAATCCGGATTCCTATCCACTGTATCAGTCATACGTTGGATACATTCACTGTCCAGTCAGTCCCTCAAAATCGCTTGCCTGAATGTTATTCCCTAGCCATTACGATGAATACCTAATCGTAACTATCATAATTTCCAAGGGGCCCCCTATACGAAGACATTCCAACAAACTACTGCTTCTGTTTTGGCTGTTTGCTATTCGCTAGACGCTTATTCCTAGTGTCAACCCAATCACCATGTGAACGTCATACATTTAAGGGTTACCCCTTCCAGTTGTTTGACACTAAAAATCTTCATGTCTTCAACTTCCGATCATATTGTTGATCCGTGTACGTTGTGCACTCACGGATGTTAAATACACACAGTTGCTCACATATTTACAGACCCCACTGCCTAAACTATTTATCCCTAGATAAAAGCATAAGTTTCAGTTGAGTGCACAAAAGCAGTCGATTCGAATCGAAAGGGTGGTATGTCACTGAACCAACTGATTACAAGTTGAACCATGGACAGATGCATCCGTGCTGATCACATGGGATACGCCTAAGACCAAATGTTGTGCCACTTTTCTCTAGTTAACTAAGAGATTAATCATCTAGATAAATTTTCTAGTGGATGGTGCGCTAAATTCAATGGATGACACACGGGGGTTATTCAAACATAACAACAGGTTGCGTGTAAAGGAAAACCCACAAAGATAATTTGTCGAATGCTGAAGTCAGGCGACAAGGTGCAACACCAACCTCCGGATCTTCAATACGGAAGTATATAAACATATCTGCTCTTAACTTGGAGGTTGCTCTGAGTTGATCTCTGTTGGGCTATTTCCGTTATGATATTAACTAAAATGTATATAAAAGGGAAACTAAATTACATTTCTGAGCTTGTTGCGACTACCTTTACGTACCTGATCACCCAACCAAAGTTTGGATATGAGAGATAACTGGTTTGCTGCTGCTCGTTTCCAAATTTCATCCCAGCCGATGCTGCGCAGCTTGGCCAAGTTCAACAGCATAATCCCACTGTTGATGCCCTGATCCTTGATTAGAAATGAGCAACGGAGGGTCAGATTTACAGGTTAGCAGAACCTTACCACATTGTTTGGGTTACTGGTCAATGGGTGGGTGTGTCTACGAGGTCTTGTTAGCTATTACTTGGTATAGAGTGAATGGAACAGTAAATAGTCTGATGATTATAATTGAAATATGGTTAAAAACGTCGAGTAAAATGAGGTTTTGCTACGGTGTCTGTCACACCTGAGAGTAATTCGTTCTCGCAGGTGACAAAGTGTATACACAAACTAGGCCACTGACCAAGATTTGTCATAGTTCATCGCTGACAGCCCTGTTGAAGTTAACACTGTCCCACGCGCAGTGCCCAATCAAATGCTTTCGTTGGCAGCTCTCTGATTGACCGTGACTGACCTTGACACCCCACTTGTCTGGCATTAAATCGATGGCGATTCCGGGCCGTTTTGGTCGCCTGTGCATGCCATTAAATCAGTAGGGATTAACGTTCAGCTTCTTGACGAAAACTAGTGGGCAGTTTACGTAACTTTATGGTTGATCAGTCGTAAGTAAATTTGGACTAGCATCCAAGAGCTATTCCCCTACTGGAGCAAAGATGTTTGAAGGAAGAACAAACCGTCTGACTAGTGAGCTTGAGGTAGTAAAGTGGAAAATATTCCGCAGCGTCATCCAACATCACTAATTAAAACATTTTTAGGTCAATAAAAGTACGGTACATAGCTTCGTTGTCGGTAATGAGCCTTGACACTTTTTGCTCTCCAGTGAGGCTAAAAACCGTGTATAATAACCAGTAACGCCAGTTATACCTAACCTGAACACTTGAGTTCTGAGTTCGAACTCAGTGCATTTTCAACACGAAGCCATCAATTCTAAGTATGATTTACTTGGGTGAGCTTATCCGAGTACTGGCGCTAGTTAGTATGCCCATATATAACTACTGTTAACCTTTTAATTTATTGCTCTCCATACCAGTTTGCAGGTAGATTATGATTTCATCCGGCTGAGAGTCGTGTTCAGTGCACCCCTCAGGACTGGGCAAAATATGAACAACGTAATACTCAGGAGTTTGCCCAAAAGGTGGACGTTTACAATTATCATACACGACACATAGGTTGGAAAGCTTTGATGAAGTTTATTGCTGTTGATAAGGATTAGTGCACTAGTAATGAGTAGCAAGGGGTGTTGATTATATGTGATTGTTCATCACTCGTATTTGATCGCCGCTGTCACATACCCATAGAGTTTCTTGTCAGCCTGTTTCAAGAACAATTACCTCATTCGAGCATGTTTTCTGTTGCTTTTTTAAGGCTCATCACCAGTGCACACCACGAGGTGATCGGGCAACCTGATTACTACTGATGCAAATGTGGAGGAACGTTCGATTCGCTCAATTAGACCTTGCCTAATGTGACGCAGCGATCAACACGGTTGCCTCATGAAAGCGTGGCCGGAGTTCTGAACTTGGCTGTGGAAAGGATATACACTAGTGACGATCTCCAACAAGAGCGAAGCTCCAGCGTAGTACCTACCTTGGAAGAAGACTGGCTGGAAGGTTTCGCTGAATGCGATTATTGCGATCAGGCATGAGTGCATTTCAGCATGGAGCTGACCAAACTCCCTACTAATCGGTAATCTGAAATATCGCCTAGTGGATTTATAGAGGTCAGAGATTATGAACGGTTTGTGGAAGCCCTAAGAGCGGGGAAATCGGTTGAAGTTAGCAGGACAGTTACTGTGTCACTGTCGTATACGCGTCAAGGCCGCCTGTGTGCCCCAAACTCGAGCCAAGGCTCAAGGTGCGTTCTGATTGGTCGCGGCCTCAACGACCAACGGGGCATGTCCACGCACTTAAAAATGACGCTACCGCTTGTAAATGTGACAATACAGTATGTATTTCCACTGAGTCACGTGTTCTCCCTGCCGTTGTTATTGCCGTAAGGCTTACTACTGGTTGAACCTGAATAGAGATACAACAGTCACCTCTCAATACCAACAAGCAACCTGATCACTACTCACAAGCGAATGTGGTTGAACATCCACATATAATGATTCAGTCACGCCTAATGTGAGGTCAATGAAGCAGTGATGAACGCGGTTGCCTCATGGAAGCATGGCTGTTGTTCTGGCTTTGGCCGTGGCAAGGATATGCACTACTGACGAGCTCTAACAAAAGCGAAGTTCGTATCTAATGTTTCTTTTCGAAACGGGCCAAATGGAAAGTCTGTGGGATTAGTGTATCATTGTTTATTCTGCTGCCACACCTCTAAACGCGTAATCCCTAGCTGTGAAGCCGTCTGCACGTGTGCGGCTTTGGGACTCATATCATCAATGTGTTCCTGGTGATGTTCAATGGGCTTGCTGTCTGCAAAACACCTAAGGTGGGATAAACATATAATATCATAAGAGGTGTTCAACGTCTGCATTCCGAGTATCGGCTTTTGCAGTGTGCTATGGTAACTAGGACTAATGAGCGGAGCATGAATGTGCTGACCCCTACCTTCGTTTTTATTCACGTAGTAGGCCACAGACAGAATGAGTATAACATGATTAAACAGTGTACAACAAAAACTCCACAAGCTACTCTAACGGACTTCCTCGGGCGATATCGTCACTCATCACTACACTTTGTACACAGTACAATGAACCTGAGAAAATGATGTAGATTCGAGCAAACTGATGACCTACAGAATTATCGCTGCTCATCAGTGTTTGCGTCATTGGTTGACGACGATAAATAAAAAGCAGAAAGCAAACAGGAAACAATTCATTCAGTTTGGTAAACAAAATACCCAATCACTTCAGTTGAGATAACAGAAAACAACTCAAGTGTGTGACCTACACAATTTTGATGCCAATTATTCGCTAATTTTGTCTCAATATTTCTTGGTTAACTTGTTCTGAGTGACACTTCGATATGCCTGTTCTGTAATTTCTAGCTCTGTTGAAAGTTGAACTTTACTAATTGTGCCTGTGAAGGGTGCTTGATGATCAAAGTGATCTAATGCTGACATCCGACGAGAATAAGTATTTGCACCCCGAATGTTATTTCTGTTATTGAATCACGATAAGTCGGAGAATTTTGTAGGCTGATTGGGAAACGTCACAGTTATTCTCTCATGGTCAGTAAAATGCTACTTAAGTGTCTAACATGTATTTCTGTTGGCGTTATTCACTCTCCTGTTAGAAGTAACCTTTAAGCGAATAGTCGGATATATATAAAGGGGCGGCACACACTTGAACGATTTATTGTGACGTTTCAAATCCACATTAGGATCCGTTATCAAACAAATAAATGTGTCCGAAGGGAATTGTTCTGCCGCTCACTGTGTCCGTCTGTCGTCGCTCGTTTTCCGTCTCACCGACAACGAAGCTGACGTAGTGGCTGTCTATGTTGACGTGTCGACTGAACGAATTCCGCGAATAGAGAGCTTCCAGTACAAGCCGTTCTCCTTTCGTTTTCGCCCGCGCGACCACTTCTGCGTGGTCCATGTTGACCTCGTGATCTCTGTCCGCGCAGTGGTGCCACAGTTGTGATCTAGGTTGGGCTCGACGTATCGCTAGTTTGTGTTCGTGCATGCGTTTGCCAGTCTCCCCCACATACTGTTGGTCACACACGAGGCATGAGATCGCGTAGACCACACCAGACTGTTCGTGTGGTTCTACGTGATCCTTAACGTTTATCAGAGCCGAATGGAATGTTGAGTTTGGCTTGTGTGATATTTGGATGGCCAGTGGTTGGAGCTTTCTTTGTACTGCTTCAGTTGTGCCGTGAATATAGGCCACTGTCATTCGTGTTCTACGTTTTGCACGTCCATTTCTTGTGGACCCTCTGATGAACGCCTTTATGAAACTACTGGGGTACTCATTAGAAGCAAACAGCTTGAACAAGTGTTTTTATTCTTGTCTTCTGGGTTCGAGCGAGCTACAGTGCGTGTCTGCACGTCGAAATAATGTTCGCAGGCAGCTTCTGAGTTGACGTGCTGGGTGATTGCTATCGAATCTGAGAATGACATCTGTTGTTGTCGGTTTACGATAGAGAGTGGTTTCAAGTTTGCCAACGGGTCGTCTTATGATCGGTACATCGAGAAACGACAGTCGTGAGTTCTCTTCTTCTTTGCGTGTAAAGGTTATCCCGTCTTTTACGTTATTCAGACAGCTGTGGAACTGGTCAAGCTGAGTCTGAGGTAAAACGATAAATGTGTCATCCACATATCGAAACCACACCTTAGGTTTGGACGACTGAAAGGCTTCAGATTCGAAGTGCTTCATTACGGCGTCCACAAGTAATCCCGATATAGGTGATCCCATCGGTGTGCCTCTCTTCCGCAAGTAGACTCAGCCGTCAAACTGTAGGCAAGTCTCCATGCAGAGCTCTACTAACTGAATCAATTCCTTTGGAGAGAGATTCTTCCTATTGCGGAGGCTGACGTCTTTACTTATAAGATGCTTCAGACTTTCTATCGCAAGTTCCTTCGGGATGTTGGTGAAGAGCGACGTAACATTGAAGGAAACCAGCGCATCATCTCCTTCCAATTCCAGACCCTTAATCCGTCTCAGGAAATCTGCCGAGCTGTTTTCGTCGTGGTTGTTGTGAGGTAAACATGGTCGGAGAATACGAAATTAGAACTTCGCCAATTGATAGTTTGGGGCCCTCCTGGATGCAACGATTAATCTCGCTGATATTTGATCTTTATGGACCTTTGGTAGCCCGTATAATCGTGGCACTGGTCCGTCAATTAGTCTAAGGTGTTTAGCTTGTTCCTCTGCGGGTAATTTCTTTATCTTGAGAGCCGTCACACTTTTGTGATTCGAGCCCTCAGACTTTTCGTAGAATTCCCCCGTGACATGTTCATACGTTGTGGAGTCTTTTAGGAGATCGTTCACCCCGTCTTTATGATCTTGTCTGTTCAATATGGCTAAGGCACTGCCTTTGTCTGTGGGTAAAATGACAATTTGGCCGTTCTTCCTTAGTGTCTTCAGTGCTTAACTTTCATTGGTTGTCAAGATATTTGTTGATTTTCAACTGGTCGTCTGTTGACACATTTCTGTCCTGGCAGACTGCTGCATTTGCTGATCTAGACCACTGCATTTCAGTCCTGATTCGAAACATGCGATGAATTCTGTCGTAGACGCATCCGCATAATTGAATTTCAAACCTTTTAATAGAACGGCCTTTTCACCGAGTGTCGGCTGATGGACTGACAGGTTGTGTATAGGTTCGGCGCTTTGTTTGGTTGATCTTTTGTTTTTGTTCTCTCAGAGTCTGTTGAAAGTTCTATAGCTTCTTCGGTCTTGTTGATCTATTCAGAATCGAGTAGTTCAGTTGCCGGTTGTTTGAATTTCTTACACTCGCTTCTAAATCGTGTCAGACGGTGGTGTGGATCGTTAATAGATTCACGATGCATTTGTTTCTGATAACTCCTGGTGATATTCCTCGCATATTCTGATTGAATCGGTGGCTTGCAAGTAACGCTCTTAGAGAAGACATTATGACGAACGCAGTTATGTAGAAAGAACAGTTGCTCACGCACTGAGCCTTCACGGTTGTCGTCGTTTTTCCGTTCCCTCACACAGCTGAGCGCGTTGCGTCCGATCGTTTGGTTAATCAATGAGAATGTCTGCAGCTCAGGTAGGATATACATATATGTATATATATGTGTGTGTTTGGACTTCTCAAAATCCACAGGGAAGAGTGGTGGTTTTGACTGTTGCCAATCACCAGTTGAAAAGGTGGAAGTTTGTGCCCTATCACGAACGGAGGGGTTAATGTGAGAATAGTGCTTAATTGTTGCGTGTCACTGGTTGGGATAGTGAAAGATTGCTGAGTGCAAGAGATATGTGGGTGGAGGTGAGAATGGTCGTTGACTTGAAATTTGTTTGCGGGATGAAGTTATACAATCCGTCGGAACAAAACTCTTCACTCTCAGACCATGTACTGTTTGGCCACTGTGACAACGTCGAAACAGGGTATGCTGTTCAGCATGCTGCATAACAAGCAATAGTCATTCGTCTCGATCCGCACCGTAACAATATGTGAAACAACTCGCCTAATTGTTGTAGCAGTAGTCGTGGCCGTCAGCTGTACCACACAACCATAAAAGTGATGCATTGTTAGCATCGACACTGATGTCGTTGACAAAGTTGGATTTGCTGACCATGTCGGGTGTTCCACGTTAGGCCTCGATGGACTAAACATAGCCACATTTATGGTTCACATTAACCTTTGATTTGTGGCTCAAAGAGGTATCACTATGGGGATGGGTTGTATTTTCGGTAAGACATGTTAGGGGAGTAATTGTCCTGAATGCGTACGTGGGAATTTCAACAAGTTACTTGAGGAAGATGTACAGAGGAGAACATTTTAGATGTGGTGATGAATTTAATGAAGTGGTTCAGTTGACTAAGCTGTGACCTGTCTGTTTCGGACGTGGTCACTCGAATCTCTTCCTAGCAACATTTTCCCCTTTATACTTCCCGCTCCACTTGACTTCGTCTGGGGTCCATAATAGTGGTTTGCTAGCTGATAATCCTTGTTTTGTTAACGTCATTGCACAACGGTTTAATTTTATGTTGTCTGTAGGACTTTTGAAAGTTGACGCAGGATTGATATGACCCCAGCACTAATTACTCTCATCCATCTATTAGGGCGGTTCATACAAAGCTTCCATCTCACTGATGTTATTTGTCACGCAAGTAAAATGTTCCTCTAACGGACAAGAAGTACTCTCTACTCTCGTTTCTTCTTCCCGGACGATGTTACTTGTTGAAGTATGTGTTGTGAATCTGCGAGACCACCTAACAACAGTATTCCTAGGCACTTCACTCTGTTTGTTTATAAGAAATCAGAAACCCAGCGAATAAATACTGCCAGTATATTGTTCACCTCACGCCTTAGACCTACAGAGTGTACTCTGTTACGGACACTCAGTTTATAGGTTCTCGACTTACGAATGACTAGCGAGATAACACAGTGTATCGACTGAAGAAAACTAACAGAATCCGGTCAAAGCAAGCATTCAGTTGACTGGAATACCACAAAACAAAATGAAACAAGAAAATCGATAGTCATAACATCCTTCCTGTGAAGGACAGGCTGCATTTAGTGACTGCAGTCTCCCAAAGAACTAAGAGCAGAATTCGGTGGAACCGACAAAGCAACAAAACAAGGAGTTTACGTCGATGTTTTTGGCGAACCGTTTCTTGCACAGCTCCACGCTTCTGAATTCGGGATTCTCAGCGGGACTCAAAATTGATCCAAGAATGCAACGAACTAACCCCGAACCACGATTCAAAAAATGCATCCGGTCTCAGAACCAGTCTGGTCTACGAATGCACCGATAGTCTCATACATTCGCTGCGTGTTCTTTCCAGCTGTGTGTACAATGTCACACACGCAAACTTCAAAGTTCGGCACAGGTGATCAAGCAGGGTGATGACAAGATGATCAGTTTGCTTGGACAACTCAATGAATGTGGTTGGTTTGTCACTTTGTCGAAATTAATGAAGTACGCAGTTAGTGATAGAATGTAGGCATGAGCAGACATCTGTTTACATTCTGTGCTTGTTCTGTTTAGCTTCGTGTAAGCAAACACTACACGGATAACCAAACGAAATGTAAATCGGATGACGTTAATCTGATCACTGTTGAGCACAATTCTTGGGTGAACTTTGTTCACTTAATCAGGGTTACATCCACTTCACGAACAGGTATGCACCAGATCGATTCACATGATACTACTACCTCAGACGCTCAACTGTAAATCACACGTCCAATAGAGTGAAACTAGCAGTCACTGTGTGCGGTCACCTACTGACCGTGTGCTGAGTGTGTTAACTTGATTTCAGTGGTAGATGTGTAACGGTCCGGCGCTGTACGCCGAGCATAACGGTTCAATCACAATCATTTGTTCATTTCATAACAGATCCTGTACTTTAACTGACTCACGCACGCACGCAACCTGATACCGACGTACAAGGTTACGTAGGCAGGCATCTGCACACATCATGTGATCCGACACTCCCGGCCCGACCCACACAAATTAGTCATGCTAAGCTGCCTCAACTTCACTCACCCAACGCTTTCCTACGAACACTGTGGTTTTCAATCTCGCGTGCACGCATGCCGGTAGTCACGTGAGTTCCCACAACTAAATCCACGCCGCTGTATTCGAACATCTCAACAAAAGGGTGAGGCAATGGACCCGAAAACGCGATCAACACCACAGTCCCCCATTGCCACAAGATATCAGCACCATCCCACCCCTTTACCATACCCAACACACCTACATCGCGTACATCGGATTGTTACCAATATTTTCGTCAACCCGGATATATTATGTTACACTGAATGTAAGCTTCACAGATTTGTCTGTTTTTGTTAACGTTTCTATGATTTGCATTAATTCAGTCATACCTATCTGTATCAACCGTGTATTATTCTATCGCAATTAGTAATAATCGCAAGGTGACAGTTATCTCTATGTGGATTTATAGGGCTTAACTACAGATGTATGCTCGCTTCAGATTTCAGCAATAAAGTCCAGAAAATGCAACGAAAATTTTTTATACAGAAGCATATGACACGTATACTGGAATACTCCTAATGACTGTGAAACTTACACGCATAAACCTGTATGTAAGTTGACAAGATGACTGACATTCTGGCATCTGTTCACACGCTGCTCCAAGAGCCTGATACAACGAAAAAAGGGAGATGGAATTCACAAACTAGAGTTGGTTCGATAATTCATGGAAATGTTAAATGAAAATACTGAGGGGTTTAAAACTTAAAAACGGTTATCCCACCTAGATTAATTAAACAACACACGACGGATTCACTGCCTAGTTGTATTGTGGATCTAAAAATTACGGCGACATTTTCTGTTGAACTTTTTATATAGTTAGGACCGGAAACCATGAGCAAGTGTATCAAACCTTATTTTGTGACTGAAATACACTCGTCTACTGGTACACACATGGTTTTCATGCGCCCAACAAACTCAACCTTATCAAGATGTATCAGTTTTTAACGTTTGCATTCTGCTTTTCATGGAATGCTTACGATAATCAGGAAAGCAACAGACCTAGGCTGATGAGATTTAGATAAGAAGTTTTGAATCAAATCTTCAGTCCAGTCTGGTAGATATGACAAAATGGCCATTTTTTATGAGTAGTACCAACCAGTGGGTCCAGTTTGGCACTAGTCAAAACCAAATACTACGTGAACAGGGATGGTCCAAGATAATCCACTCGGAAAGTAATGAGAGTTGTTTAGTTTAAAGTTGTTTGGATGACAGTTACCGTTTCACCTCGCTTATTTTTGGATTTATTCAGACTGGAACTCATTTCTGCTCGTAGGGATCAGTTTTGTTAGTGCCGCCTACATTATAAGTCTGCCCGCACGAGTATGGAAGCAATATTCGTGTTCACTGCTCATTATTATTGACAAGATGACCTCACGTGTAAAAGCCTGATCGATTATTCAGCTATCCACTTAGATGTGTACTACGAGCGTTTCAAAAGCCAATGGTCAGCGGTTGTGCAGCGCTCAAACCAGAATCATGAGGAAGTGCCCATTGACGGTGATTACATTCAGGAAATGTAGTAACGGCGGCATGTGCCAGAGGCTATTACATGCCTATCTAGCTGTAGTGATTCTGTAACTGGTTTCATGTAGTGTTTTGTAATTATACAGAAAAGAAGTTATGTTCCCGCTTTAGCGTCCGCGCCAACTGTAGGCCATCTGTTGTGAATTAATCAGAAAAAGTCGTATTGGCAAACAGTTTTATCAAAGCTTGGTTTACTGTTAAAAAGTATATGCCGACTTCACTGAATAAAACTGTACTCGACCGATATTTGGTAGTTATATCTACCCGAAGGTATTCAGAGCATTTCCTATGTAAACGTTTATACTTAGCAGCTGTGGTGTTCGTGAAATGGAGAATAAAAATCGATTTGATATCCGGATGACCAAGGAGAAGTTTGGCAGTACTTGAACAAAGTGAACTGCGAGTTGCTAGTCCTCGCATTTGATAATCATTTAAAATTAAGGAAATGTCTTGGAAGTAGGCTAAGTCCTTTATGGATAAACTCTTGATTGGTTTTGATAAATGTCAAGAAAAACTCACCAGGAATTTGCTTAACGTAGAACAACTCTCAGATCATTCAGGTAGCCCTGGTAACAAGCTTGAATCTAATTGCATTCATAATCTCAAGACAAACTTCTAAACTATGTGGAGTCACTACACACGTGACTCAGAGGCTACTTCAAACTCCCCACAACTTTGTTGATACAGTGCTCCACTTGTAATTTTTTTAAAACAAACTACACTCCTAATCCGGAAACTTTAATCGGAGCAACACGATCTCAGATGTGCCAATATGCGAGTGGCAGAGCACCCCACTTACCTCGGCAGCGATTAGACGTTTCTCATCCTAGAACCATTTCTCTATTTGCATGCGGAAAACAAAGGCCTCGATCGAATTGACCCCACTGTTTGTTACCACCGTGTTACTATTAAAAGTCCCTATGTTAGATGTAGTTCAACTGAGCAAAAATATGGGTTTTGTCTGCACTTTAGCGAGCAACAGAAACAGCATGTCCAAATGCGTCAAGCACTTGGCTACGAAATGAAGCTGGGGACTCACAAATTTCACTTCTGGATCCGGCGTGAACTAACTGTTTGAGAACTACTTCTTAGACAACCAGTCCGCCGGACTATAGAGTGGATTTTACATGATAGTGAGTTAAGTATGTGACCCAGATAAACTGTGAGACTATTGAACTTCTCGTGAGTCTATATAACTCAGCTGGTAGAGTGCTTGACGCATCTGGACATGATGCTTTTGTCACTGGCTCGAATCCAGCCGAAACTCGTATTTATCGCAATTAGATCTAACTTACATTTGTCTCACCACTTTTATGTGATAGTTTTCATAGCTTACCCGACATTCTAGTGTATTTTTTACAGTCATATATTCTTCCAGTTCCCTAAGCCACAACTACATTACTTACTATTGTGCACGTCTGCTCAAGTGCTCCAAATCACCTGGGAGTACTCTGAAATTAGCGAAATGACATGATTTCCATTTTGTTTCGACCAGGTTGAAGATGATAGATCTGAAATACTCGTAATATCGACGAAAATCCAAATGGAATCAAATGAGGTTGTGAGAATGCAGTTTCAGTCTAGGAGTTTTATCTCCTCAATACTGCATTATGAATTGCATGTATCGGTATAAATTTCCTGTCCACAGGTGCAGTGTTCCTGCCAAACCTGTATTTTTATCACTAACGTAGAGGCCATTTTTTGAAGTCATTAATGATACGTTGAAAAAATAGATAAACCTATGTTCCGTCAGACGGGTAACTGACCACTAATGTATAATTAACACATGAAATGGTGGTCTGATCTATTAAAAGTACGTTCTATTAGAAACAGTATTAACTTTCAGGTGAATGTTCCCCGTACGGAGAATTATCAGCGGTTGATCTCAGTGATTGCCATTGAAGTGTCAGACCTATTTTCTACGTTGTTTTATCTCAGTATCACAAGGTCCGCTTGAGAAGTGAACATACGACTCGTGGATTATTGTCAAATGGTGGTCTCTGCGGATTACAAGAAAATATGGGAACTACTTGTCTTAGTTATGCTCCCCTTTCTCAATGACTGTAATCGATCAGCTAGTCTTGGTAGGTCTGTGATCGATTGAGAATCCACGAGTGAATTGGAAAAGAAAGGAAGAAAGCTAAAGGAAACGAAAGTGTCACAAAGCAAGCAGATTGTGAACAGACAAGAAGCGGATCTAAGATCCTGTGTAAAGGGACAGTGCTGAGCACTCTGTTCACGTTACCGTTGATAACAAATCGAAGGTCTGTGAAGCCTGGTAAATATGAAGTTTCTGTGGCCATTAATTCGTATTTGACAAAACTTAAATTGTTTCGGAGATTAGGAACAGCAGTATCAGTAATCTTGGTGAAAGTTAATCGATTTGATTTGATGATTTGATCCACGCAACGAGTTGTCAGTTAGATGGAACAGGGTCAGTTGTCGTGAACCAGCGAGTTCAGAACTTTCTATCCTGATGTCCCTCTAAGACACCATACTATCCTGTCTGGTTTGCACACCCAATTCTATGTATCCGGTTTCAAATCAAACAGAATGCCTACATCGACTGTCACTAATGTTTTATCGGTTCACGCTGTCTAAGTGTGCTTCTGAGTCCAAATCTCAAAGCAGCCGCAATCTCTAAATGACTGAAAGAGGAACGAGAACACTGGAAACAAACGTCAGATGGAATTAACCGACATACCGTTACATCTACTCTTAACACAGTATATTGTGATCAACGGAACAAAGATCGGCAAAACATAAGTAGTGGGTCAAATTAGAAGACATTTAGAAGAAAATGACAAAACATTCGGCTACTAAAGTGACCCTAAAAACAAATTCTCGAATAAAGCAGAGGTTTTGACCTTCGTCAGATGTATAGACCGAGTAAGTTGATGAGTAATTATCTGGCCACATAGGTGATTCAATAAGGCGTCCTGAATTGTCACTTTTAGTCGATTTTGCATTAAATACCTTCCTACGAATGAAGGCAAGTATCATCCGTCACTCTCAAAAAAACCATTGTGTTTTGTGCGTGCAGATCCACAGTTAATGTCGAACAAACTTCACTTGACCACGAGTTTATCTTTGCTTGTTTAGTTGGCGCAACTTTGACCATAATTCATTCCTTAGCAGCTTTTGCGTGAACACTGACTGCTTGAACTTTCTTCAACCAAGAAACCTTCTCTGTCCAAACTCATTACAGCGGGCAGATGTCATCTAAACGAGTTACCAACATAGGTTACTGTCCACTCCGTCATCGGTTCCGCGGCAGTTTCTCGTGATAGTAAAATCGAGACATTATTTGGAATCAAACAGCAACCATTTGGACGCGACCGCCTGTTAATCAGGTAGCATCTAAAAGTAATCATGCTGATAGTACGAGTTTTGACAGAGGAGAACGATGGAAACGCATAGCAAAAAAATTCACCTAGGTAAGACCCTTCGTGCGGACGGACAAGTAATCAAAAGACAAATGTGCTTCCATCAGAAAACACTGTCGGAATCAATGAAAGTGATGACACTATTGACAGTCTCCATGCACAATGGAACAACGCTAAGCCTAACTTCACAGCATTTCGAATACAGTACGTATCTGTCTAACCCATTTGGACAACTAACTTGGGTGGGCAAAAACTGTTCAAAATATGCCCAAAGTGTACGAACATCATCGTTGAAAAGTACGTCCGTATCGAGGAATAAAACCTGTGTGAGAAGTTGCAAGAAAAATATGACAGCAAGGTATACAATAACGTTAGACGTAAGCAATTTCAACAGTTTTCCTCATATATCGTTAGCACAAGTAGTTTAGGTGGTGCTCAAGGGGAACAGTGTTCCTCTGTAATCGGATAGCACATAAACTCCAAAACAAATGGTCTTATGTACGGCTCATCTGCCCACTACCTATTCTCAGTGATTCGAATCAGTATTTCGCCGAGTGTTCTTTCTCAGTTTACTGCCTGAATCAGAGGAAACTTCGTAGGCCTGATGTCTTCAACTACAACGGGGAGGGATGCTATTGAAATTATCCGACGATTAACTGTTAAGTATGGCTGGTAGCATTGGATCATTCAGCTTAGTGAGAAACAGTGCCTTCCGACCACATATACCAGCGAGGCAATCTTGTCATCCACAAAATTAAACTACAATAAAACCACATTCGAGTCGAGAAATCACTGAATTTCTCTAAAAGAGCGAAAACCGAGGTGATCTTAAGAACGGCTACAGCAAAACAACCTGAAGAATTTGAAAAATAACGGTTCCCTTTGCAAATTTGGGAAAAATCACTGACTAAACTCATTGTAGAATCTCAAATCCATCATAATCTTGGAACGTAGTGCAATCTCTGAGACCACCTGGCAGAGTGTCTGAGGACAGTGTGTGTGTATAAGGAAAAGTATGTGCAACAATTTGGGCATCTCTTGTGGGTTTATGATTTATCTACTAAAGTTTTCTTTTGTTCTCTTTATGCGACGGTAATTTCGACTTGCCGGCAGAAAGACATACCGCTAGTGATAATTGTCAGATTCATGTATTCAACAGATTTTATCAGCTTCGAATGAAGTACAGAAGCTGAGCAATCGCTGTGGAGATTACTGTTCCGCCAAATCAATGTTTGTGTTCGTGGGATACTACAAAGTGGACAATTCATTGCACGATGCATTAAGTCAGTGCTCACAGATATACTGTATAAAAAGGTCGAATATTTGTTGCAAGAAACGTACCAATGTTCTGGTATAGGGTTATGACAGGTAGCGACAGGTGTCATTATAAGTTTTAGCGAGCCGTGTTCTATGTTAGCCACTAATATCTACACGTTACGTAGAATTCACTTGTAGACTCGTTATCGGTATTTATTTCTCCTAAAGCGGCAATTTGTTCGCTTAGTCGCAGCTCACCAACGGAATCTGAATCCAGCGCGATACTTAGTCCCATCTGGTTTGCACACATTATATTTCAAGGTGATGCAGGCCTCTAGAGGGCAAACCACGACAATGTGGACAGCCTTTTTAATAGGGCTATCCACACCGGTCTCGATCACACATGAAGTTGTCTTGATCACGAGTAAAAAGGTCAACTGAGACATGCTGATAGTAAGCAGAACGCCATACCTCAGGAATAAGGCTACAGCGCTAAGAAATGTTAACCGACGCTGATCGTTTTCGTTGGATGGATATAAAGCGTTATGTCAGCATTCATTAATGAAGCGGTAAGCCTAAAGACTCGCCTCAGATTCTATGGGGAAATTGTCAGTTTTCGATCAATCTTTTAATAAGTTCTAAGCATGTGTCAGTCGTTGATGTAAGCTTTCATTAATTATTGTTCACTTGCAAAATCGTTATGATGACACAGTCCGTTAGGGAAATATCTTTACTTTGTTTCTTTGCATTCATCTATGAATGTCGATTCCCAGCGCAGAACTGTCCTTCACTTGTTGCCGTTGGTGTGGGCCGTGGTGGTCAGAACATTTGGACGATACAACAGAACTGCCTGACCAGAAATAAGTCTAAACCACGTTGCTATCTAGTCCGACTCTGGTTACCGTATTGTGTTGAGCTGGTTCGCTCACCCGAAGTGGCTAGTGCGCCTGTATTTCTACCTGGTCTAGACTCCAGATTTTGTATCCACAACCAAACTTTTTGGACAATCGGTATCTATAATGCTGGGTTGATCGATTAATAGCGACCGCCTAATCGAAACACACGACGTACCACATAGTGTGATGTACTGTAATCCTGCTGGGTCAAGATTAGTCGGAGGACTTCTGGACTGGATTTTTCAGGAACCCGAGAGGTAGGTATTAAGCCTGGCAGTTATCTGCTGGATTTTTCATCAGTAAGAATTTGATGCATCTGTCGATTTCGCCAGTGTACCTTTTGTCACAGCTAAACAGAGATCGACGGATACAGCATGAACTAGTGTTATCCTCTGGTGGGACTCAACGATTGCTTTTGAGTTCGGTCGAGGACCACAACTTTACTTGCAATATACACTTGTTTAATAATCCGGCGGAACGTTTTGTAGTGCTAAGCAAAAATTGTCACCACTGAGTGATAGTCCAATGTCGACTTTATCCTTGAAAACTGCTGAGGCGTTGTCTACTGTGCTCCATTGTTGGTTCATTGGAATTATATCAAATCGGGCATCTAGTAACCAACAAAGTGTTTGTAATTAATTGAAACTGTGTGAAAAATGCCCAGAATAATGACTGCTTACCCTTGATTGATATAAGGCTTATAACATCAACGTACTGCTCAGTCCGGGGTGAATTTCAATGCACGAACCTATTCGTTCTTCCAGCCCTCAGTTGATTGCTGAGGATGTTTAAAAATGATAAGCACTAGTCGTTTCCCAACTCAAAGTTGTCCGTCATATTGAAAAATCAAGTGTCCGTCGGTTATTGACAATTTGTGAAGAGTGTTTGAACATGAGGATACCAACCCAAAGTGGCAATGCCGGAATGTCTTTAGTGAGTCGTTTTTGTAATCCTCAACCTGAAGAATCAACATATGTTGAACCGACAGGGTTGCTCATGGTGACTCTATTTGTTCATCGACAAAAGTCTCTTCCGAAAACAAGACTGAAGTTGTCCGGGAGTGGTAATAAAAACGACTTTAATACGTTTTACACGAAAGCCCCCGGTCTTAATTAGATTGCATATAAATCCTATGGTCTCATGCAAAGATGCATGAGTACACAGTGATTGTCTGTCTGTTAAACATGAATTTGCCAGTTAGCTTGGTTTTGCCGAGGTCTAAAATTAAACCAAACAGGCATATGACAGTGTACTTCAAAGTTCTGTTTCATTGGAGTCAACGCCTGCACCAAAAAACCGAACTAGTTTGTGGTGTGTTGCGCTGCTCGTGAACGAATATTTTTAAGGAGTTTGTACGTTTGAACGGTGATGAGATGAATGCAATAGTAGTTACATACCAGGACGACGAGATTTTTCGGTAGATATTTCAAGTTTCATATAAACAGCTTGCAAGATAAGGAACTCATTGAACTCAGTACTTTGACGAATGGTAAAAACAAGGGCTAAACAAACGACCAGTAGATGACGTTTTTATAATTAACAGAATAACTAAGTGTGAAGTTAGGAAACACCTGATAGACTGTAGACTCCACATTTGTTGTGGGCGCTGACTAAACTAACATGCAGACGAGCGTTCAGTAAAACTAAACATAGACAACGGAGTCATGGATCTCGACAACAGTTCCCGATCATTTACAAGGCCTGTGAGACGAAATGAGAACGACTCAGTCAATTCAAAATAATGTGGAGGCTTTCCATAAACCTCACCATCAGCTAGTATTGTAATGCAAGCTGCGCAGTCGATTACGTGACAAAAATGTAGTATGCTGTTCCGAGATAATTGGGAGGTGATTCATTCGACCGATATCAAAATATATCAGCAAATGTTGGTTCCACTTTATGAACCATTCGTTTAAGATGGAACATGTTCATTTGTCCCACTTCCGCTAATCGTTTCAAACAGGACTGTTACCGACGGTTACTCCTCAAAAGCTGGTCACTTTTCAATGTGCTGCTCGCTCAGATAGCCACGTGTACGACACTACATGTTTATTTTGTAACCAACAGATTGTTGCTGCTGTCTCAGTCCTTACTGCAAGAAGTTTATGTGCAGTTATGCTGTCTTGTATCCAAGTTTTCTAGAGATGTTTCCGAAATAACGGCCACTAAACTTGGTGACTAATATTTGGGCAATTTCCCCACTTAAAGCAACCTGTTTGCGGTAGTGGACAAAGTGTTATGAACGACTTCTTGGCTCTTAGACGCATGTTGCAAACGCAGATCAGCTGTACCAGAATTTAATGCGACATGTGGGTGAGTTATCAAGCTGAAAACTAACAAAGAGTTTTTGATTTAAAAATGATCAGAAACCCTGATAAGAAGCCACAACACCAGCTTATCTTTCTCAAGCATGAAAAAGTGAATGGGGAGCAAACAAACATCATTCGAGGGTACACTTTGTCTGTCCTCTCGAGGATGTTCCTAATGGCTTTTTGAGTTCGAAGATGAACGTCAGAGGACCCGAGTGGCAAATCTACAATATCGTTCATATAGTTGTTTTAGATGATAACTAGTTGCTTGTAGTAAAGCGTAGGTGTACTTTCGAAGCCAGATTTGTTAATTCACCTCGTCATATACCGTCCCCAGCGCGACAGCTATTCGTGCTGTCACTGTCGTATGTTTCATTAGACCGAACGCTTTGAAAACGTTTAGAAAAACCGGATCAACATATTTTCTTCCACTAATGACCTGTGGCTTGTTGGTGTCAACGCTTTATGCCTATGGTAAACTTCCACGAGAAAGCGTCACCGGTTTGTGTGTAGGATGGAAATGTGAAATTCTATGGCTCCGAATGAAAGATCAGTAGATATCAGACCACAATCAGTACCCATGCTGAATTTTCGTCCCTAAATTCTGCTGCCATGTATACTGTACAGCAATTCGCCACTCCCACATTATTGTTGACGAACAGTTCACGGGCACTTAACTTCTGTTAGTCTATACTTCACTGGCTGGCAGTTGCTGCAAATGTTACTGAATAATCAGGGCTAATCACACCAATGACCGTTCGGTTCACTTAATATATTCCACCTGACTCCTGTTTGATCCGTATTGTAGGTCGACGCCCAGTTCAGTGTTGGTACTAGGACAATGAGATTAGTTTTAGTACAAGTTGAACGGGGAACTGAAATCCCGATGTAGAGATGATTAGAAGGTCTTTAGGCTTGTTCAATATCTTATCCAGTCAAAATGACTTAACAGTTCGTAAAACTTGCAACCATGATTGAGCAGCCTCTTGTCGCACTTATGTTAAGGATTGCCGACTTTTGACCAGCAATCTTTGCTTGTGTCCACTCTTGACACTGTGAGTCAGTCGCTGGACAACGTTGATCAACGTTCACTTCAGTGCAATCAATGGTAGTCAATTCTGCACGGAGTAAGACAGCTTCGTTGAGATCAAAAACACTGTAGCACATGTGTGCATATTTTGGGGAAAGTTTGGAGCGTTCTGCTCAGTTACTTGTAATGTCCAGGTTTTTGTGACCCAATTGCATTTAATTCCTTCGAAACTTCACGAACTCAACTCAACAATATGTTACCGAGCCTAGGACTGTTGTCTAGTCTTTCCGTCTTTTGGCGTGCGTCAAACTGTATGCACTTTAGCAGTTCTATCTGGTTTAGCATTCCTGTAATAGTTGTTTATTCCCAAGCAATGAATTTGTATACCTACAACATCGTTTACTGAAGATATAGACTACCGGAGTTGAGTTATGTTACTGCATTTGTTTTGAATCACTCAATGATTACTCAACAATACCGTAAGGGTTTTGAACAAAATCTGTTGTGAGGTTAGTAATCGGTATTTGTCTGAGCATTGCTGGAAAGGAGTTCGGTCGCCACGGTTTGTCCGCACAACATATAGACAAACCAACACGCGGCATTTTGCATGCGTATATGTCACTCGGCTTTCAACGCCAAACTTACGTAACGTCTATGTGCTGCAATTCCATTCCAGCCTACTGAATAATGAATACCGGTTAAGGACGACTTTTGCCAGACAAAGAACGTTGTCACAGGCTAACACGGAGAAGAATTTGCATAAAACTAGGAGGTTTTTCCTTAAGTTTTGACTTCGTTCCCTCACGAACTGAAATCGATCAGTTCTTCTGTAGTTGACCAGGAGGCCAACATGCAGCTTCAGAAGAGAATGAGCGAGGGGCATTGCACTTATTTGATAAGAGTGATCATCAGCAAAGTAGCTGGCCGTTTTCTCGATGTTGTTGGGCTACTTCAACACTGTGTATGCCCAGAAATCAAACTGCCGATTTATGGGTACCTATCACTTTGTTATACCACCACAATGTGGTAGTCCACTCATTTCTTTACTAGCTACAGCATCTCTGTAATCGAGGTAATCTCTGTAATCGCAAAAGCCTCTCTCAGACTCGTCCAAGACGTTGGTAAATAAGTACTGGTTTGTAGATAAACCGTAAAACAGTCCATTGATTTCAGTCGCTGAGGGAAGACAAGTGAGCAGCTAAGGAAAGTAGTTTGTAGACTTTCTTGGCAGCCAGGTTACACTGATCCCGTTATCTAGCAGACACATGTATGCCGACCAGTCACAAGTCGTTTACTAGATTCCATTACGTACGTTTTCTGACAAGACCCTACAAGGTCGAAACAGCTATCGACCTCTTTGCTGATGATCAGTGGGATAAACTGTTAGCCTAATACTTTCTCACACCACTCGTGGGCTACGGTAGATGTTTGCTAATTTGCAAGTCAATTGAAGATGGCTGATCTATTTTAATCGATGTCGAAAAATAGCGTAACAGACAAAGAAGCTATTCCACCTACCTCCAACAACATTGGTGGCCACAATTCAATGGTTTAAGGATTGTGTAAGTGGACTACCGTTCTCAAAGATGTTTGACGCCTATTCACAACCTACAGAATCGAGTTTCCGACTTAGGTAAGACTGGTAGGACAAAAAACCTCCTCACTGACACAATCGCAGCAACCGGGGTCAATTGTTTGCAATTGTGAACAAGGACAGAAAACGTTTGATTATCAGGTAGGCACACCTAGCCATCTGTCGAAAATTTTGTCAAGGAAAATACACAAGTAGAACTGATAGTAGGACCAAAATATATGCGAAAATCACTGATACTCAGTTGAGATCAGGCATGTCCAGTTTGTATTCGCAAACAAGAGATCAGTCAGCTTTCAAAAAATATGTAACGATGGCGTAGTTAACCAATAGAAATTCCTGAAAAGAAAATGGTCCTTGCATTTGGTTGGCCGTGGTGACGATTTTCAAACCGTCATTCACTTGAACCTACAGTTTTTCACACTAATAACAACAGTGGGAGTTTGTTCACTTGTCCATCTGGTTTGAATGCTAAGGGTAGTGATTTCATTTTCATCTAAGATGGACGTGTTTCAACAAGACTTTAAGCGTCACTCATGTGAACAAGTTCTGTACATGGGACAGAAGGGGCCCATTATTTATTCACAACGTGACCGGTAAACGGGGTTAAGCAACTTAAGTGGTTTGTCGCCGAGGTTATTAGTCAGGCAGACCTTTTCATGCCGACACAAGTTGATTTTTCCAATATGTATGCAAACTGACTGATAAGGTCACATCATGTTTGCGCCTGTGTACTTCTAATTTGCCCACTTCAGAGGATGTCTATACTGGGTAGTGTTCAGCATGCCGTTTGCAGGTGAAACGTAGGGACAGTCGGGGTTTGTTAATGATAATATTATCTGTGCAGTGTAAAACTAGACTGTGTCGGATAATAAATTTCTAAGATTTTGGTAGTCAACTACTCCCATAGATGTGAGTTACCTAAAATAGCTAATGACAGAGAAAACTGGTGTTCACCGGGGACAGCTGAATGATCATGAGTGAGAACAGCCTCAGTAACTTTACAGGATCATTCACACAGTGTTTGATCGGAGTGTGCACTCGATCCCAGCGTTCTCAACCGTCTTTACTTCACCTCAGAAGACAGCTGACGAAAAAGTAATTGGTAGATCAGGCGTTGTGTGCGGCACATCTGATTGGGGAAGGCAGTAAACTGGAAAGGGTGACCGATATTCGCTATACATAACTGCGATTCCACCTGTTGGTATTCTCAGTATGCGTGCACAACAGTTTAACCAAATCAACATGACTGAACCCTGAGGAAAATCTCCTCGATCAACTACTTACATTCATTATCCGCCCCTCCTTTTGATTCTCGGATTAGCGATAAGCTGAGTCCATCAAATATGTTGACTTCTAAAGCGATAGGTTGCGATTTTAATTCTCCACATGACCGGTTATCTCACCTAATTGAACAATGGCATAATCACCATGCTTCAGAGATAGATTTAAATGTTAATTATCCGCAGTGCAGATTTCGAAGCACAAACGTTTCCTCATCTCACCACTATTCCTCATACGTTTAGAGTACGAAATATCAAATATATCAAAGTTGGGGTAAGTACAGTGAAGTGATCGCTAACCTTTGTAATATCTAAAGGCAGTATGTATGGTATGCTCATTTTGAACACGGTAGCAGGTCCTGAGGTGCGTGGAGCTGGAAAGTTAGGGACGTGTGACTGAAATTTGGGAAAAGAAATTTGAAATTGGCTAGCAACTGTCTCGTAACACAGGTGATATGTTAGCTACATCAAAGAAACTTACTAAGTTAAGTGAGTTGTGAATACTTTTAATGTGGTCCCAATCACAGTAGGTGTTACAAGTTATCAACAAGATAATGCGATAACATCTTTTAGACTAGATTTAAGGGGCAGTATATATCTGGGAATGTATAGTGTTATTTCTAATACACTCACAATGGGAGACTCTCATACTTACCATGGCGATAACTTGACTGCCATCGTTCAACTGATTTTACTGGTACAGTTGAAGTCGCTTCGATGCGCCCATATGAACCTGCTTGCATGACGGCACCTGTTGGATGCAGTGTAGGCATATGCTATACCTAAAACTGTCTCACACGCGTTCATTCTGAACAGTTGGTAAGCCGGATGGTCTGTCGACAGAACTAGGACCATCCAGTCTTGGTGTGACCAACCTAGTGTTGATACACCCAGGATACTTGCCGGGGTGCTATGAAAACTTTTGAATTGAATCTGATTCAATTTGCGGAGTAACGGTACACATTTTTTACTCTGACCTACTGTTGATGATAAGGGTGTCTACGAAACAAGCAGGATTATGTAGGCAAGTAGTTATGTGATAAATTTGTTTTCCACAAAATACGCCCTACATCCTTCCACATAATTTCTGTGCATCCACTCTGTTAACTGTAATTATATGAATAAACGCTTCTCGATAAGCAGTCACAGATCAGTAGGATAATTATATATTTGAGTGATGATCCTAGGTGGACAATTTATAACGCTATCCTTGGTCATCTGAATCGCTAACTTGTGAACCTGCCAGTTGCACTGCCTAAATGGATTGGTGTTATACACACTGTGTGTTCCCTTTTCATACATTAGAAAGTTAAGTTAAACTCACATGCAAATGTAACCAAACGTATTTGGTCAGTGATTACAACTTAGGGCACTTCCAATCGTTTGTGCTCTTGCTGACAATATTGTGTATTGTGTTATCAGCTCGCGAAATAGCTGATGTATGTGGTTTAAGGTTACAATTTATAATTAGAATTGTCCGAATACAATGGTTCCGATACCATTGTTTGTGGACTTCTCACCTAATCACTCTTTGATGTGGACAGCTTGCTGTGTTGAAAATAGCGAAGGAATACCAGTTGTAATGGTTCAGTTCAATTATATTCACGGTCCATGATCGAGCTGCCGAGTAATGAACAGTTACTCTGGCAGAGGATTGACTTGACGTCATGACCGGTGGGGTAGTCTAATATTCCTTCGGCTATTAAGATTCACAGAATTTTTCAATTTCAAGCCAGCTCTTAACCTCATTTGGCCCATACGATTGTCACTTGGTCCGTTGTAAGTCTGTATTGGACTATAGCACCACAGTAATGTTGACTTGGGAGCTGTGAGACAGTTGTTGGTCAATTCAGCGACACGTATTTCGTGCACGGCATAAATTATCACTTGCCCTGTACAACCAAACGGACAAAAACGTTAGCTACAATACACCCAATCTGTTTTATTTCAAGATGACAGCGTCGTAGGTGTTCTGGTTTTTATAATGTAACACTCTAGGTAAGTAAGCTTTCGGCTGGATTGATTTTTTGCTGATGTGTGAACTAACTGAGAAGTGTCAAGCCAAGTTGAGTAAACGATACCCTTCGTGCACTCATACACCTTTTTACTCATTCACGTTATCAGAAAATGAAGTACAACCATAGAACTATATATAGTCGGGCGAGTAGCATCAGTTGGATTCATCTGAAAAGAACCGTCTGCGCTTCTTCGTCAAAACATATAGGGTGAATGGTGAGCAGTGTGGGAATTTGGTTGTATATGGAATGGGCGTAAGTGAAAACTGATTGTAGCCGTGGCAGTTCAGTACAATGTTCAGTCAGCCCTTTGTGTAAAGATTCACTATACTCGAGATTCGTCCCTGTTGTAACGTTATCTGCAATCAGTTGTAAGTGATGCTCATTTTATACATAGTATAAAGCTGGGTTTTACCGGGATCTAATAGGAAACACTAGAAGAGTGTTTGAACTACTCAGTGTCTGTAAAGTAGCAGTTTAATAGTTCGAGTTAGACCGGTCATGTCAGAACTGAATGAGTGATTGTACCAAATCTACAAATCCATCACTTAATTTCCTTATTTCTCACAGCGAGCCCTTCCTGACAGTCAGTCATCTAGACCGATTTTGTCTGCACCGATCGACCGGTTGGTAAGCGCCCGTACGGCTGTGCGTGTACTACGTTCGTCGAGAGCGGTCGTGTGTTCAAGCTCATGCCGACATAGTGGAGCCACATTAGGTGTAGCGGTGAAGCAATAATGGGTGTGATCCTCCGGTGTATAAAATTTCTGCCTGACACTTCACCTGAACATGTGGTATTCGCCTGTGTTCCACAATTATTAGAAGCGTGCGTAAAAATTTTAACCTGGTTGACGGCGTACCAGTCGAACACACCGAAAGGAGAGGTTGTTTCTGAAGTTCGCTGGATTTTGGCAGCTTGTCAGACCAGACCTTAACGTAGTTGTTTGTAACGGAGTCCGGAAGCCAACTGTACCAGTCAGAAGAGGGCCGAAAGTTTACATTACCTTTGTCATACGGTTTCCATCAGATGGCCGTTTGTAATGTAATTCGGATGTATCGAAAGCACATGATGAAGAAAGAATGAACCGAAATTCACTTGGAACAAGGGAGTCGTAGCTGGTAGATGAACAGAGTATGGATTGCCAGGATGCGAATATCATTCACAGTTGATCACGGCTGTTATCATCAGAAGCATTTACTTCCTAGATCACTTCGAAAAGATGATATCTACTGCCCTAACGGCCGTAAGAAAGACATTTTGGAACAATCTGGCTGTGAAATTTATTGAGGGATTAACCTGGACTTTCAGTATGAGCAGTAAATACGACCAGCAACCGAACTCGTCAAACAAATAAAATTCTCGGAGATACTAGAAACTTGGTCAAGAGAATAAATGAGTGAAAACCAGGAAACTCAGTTCCCTTTCAGAAGATTGAATTGCTATTACATAATAAAGAGACATCCTTGAGAAATAAATTGATCAGAAAGTTATTTGCGAAAAAGTGAATGCTGGGCTAACCTGGAGGGATCAACAGACAAAATTGTGTGAAACCGTTAGTAAGCGGTTGCAGTTGTTGGATGACATTGTTTGGGAGTTACAGTGATTCCACGGTAAGTAATGTCACGCGAGCCGACGAGCTCGACTCTAGTGGGCTGTCCACTATTTTCAAAACCGTGTAAATTCGTTACTGTGATGTTTGGTTTCGTGCTTTCCACTACTAGTGATCCAAGCTATCCCGATATTTTGTTCATCTATTGTATCGACAACGAGTATCAGGGTTTTTGGTGACGAGCAGCGATTACACAAATTTCGCGTTAGTGATGTCACCTACTCAAAAACTGTGTAACGTGGAGGGCGTTTTCAGTTCACTAGGTCTTTCGTCACACGCTTGTGCCAGCCACAACATATTAGTGATGCAGCATGATTAGGGGATATGAGCTGGGCTATTTGGCTGACTGTGATCAACACAACCAAATGCCGAATAGTCACCACTGTTACCTCAACTTCGGGTATCTATTTGTTGAAATATTACGCGGGCACTAACCGACCAGAAGGAGGATCATGGACAAGTACTCCGATACGAGCGGTATACGGTTGGGAAGTGGGAAACGTTTCACAGTCTGGAAACAAGAGTCCAGTGTACGCACTAACTTATCTATCAGCTATTGATGATAAACTTGTTACTTTTGCTCGTAGTCTTGAGCAACTAAAAAAATTCCCATTCACAGAAGAAACTAGCCGTAAACTTTGAAAAATAAACCGAATGAACTATGACTAAATTGTCTGCAATCCTAAGGCAGCCCTATTCGATGCACCATCTCTGATGTGTTTATTTTTTGTTTGACAATAAAGGAGCAACCATAACGACTCGAACTCCACAAATTGTGACTGAGCATCCAAATATCCAACAGTAAACTATCGTGTCATCCGGTGTCAGTAGAAAACGAGCGTTCAATGAAGAAGATTTAGCTCAAGCAAGTATTGATCGTTTGCCTTCGTAAGTTCATTTTACTTCCGTATGAAAGTTTTGACCCCCATTGTTGTGGTTAGTCAGAAGCAACTGTTTTGATTCGAATAATTATTATGCCAGTTATGAAATGTTCACATACGCGCTCACATTTTGGCGCATACCTCATATACAGCATGAGGTGATATCGAAGCAGACATGCGGTCAAACCATATACACCAATAGTCACATGCCGTTTGGAGCTAGTATTGGTCGCTAAGACTCCTCACCTGAAATTCAGAATCACTAGCAATTTTCAGAATGTATGTATGTATAAAGAAAGTTTCTTGCTTTAACTTTACACCTGTCTGTAAGTCCTGTAACTGATGTCTCCAAAGTCTGTCTGTTATTATTCATTCACATTTGTTCATTGCTCGTTTACTAAAGATATTGGTTGAAGAATTTATCTGAACACGGAAACTACCATAACATTGTGTAGACGATGATTCAGTCATGTCGTATCGATAATACGAGGATTGGTGTTCGAAGATTTCACTGAATACGATCCGGAGAGACTTGTGTATCATTCTTCGGGTGAACTATCCGATTTATACAAACGCAGTTTAAAGTATATCTACCTAAAGTTGTTGTTTCCTGCCGTACAGTCAACCTGTTTGGTTAAGAGACTCGGTCACAGACTTCCAGACGATTTAAGAATATTGGGATCGTTGACTGCAGAAGCAGTCGACTATCAGTGTGATATACCGTTACAAACATTACATAGGTAGAAGTCTAGTCTTTCGACTTAAGAACCAGATTTTTTGTTGATTTCAGAACAAAATCGGATAAGTTAACTGTTTACAAGGCGTACTATCGTTATGTGGCCTGCTGTTATCTGATTAAAAACAGTAATTTTTAACTGTATACTTTGTTTGCCTTTTGGTTGAATGTAACCCCGTTTCAGTATGAAAACAGGTAAGGTGAAACTAAACGCTTGGAAGTGCAGCTGCAACAGCCGTGAGTGTGGTTATCTAAAGAAATGAAAAACTCTACTTTTAACCCGAGTTAGCATATTTCCTACCTTTCCGTGTGTGCAGTTATGGTATTGGTCAATGATATCGATCACATAGAACGCAGTGATACCAGTAACTGCCTACTTATTCTACAGTGGTGCGTTAATGCAATTTAGGTGAATCAAGAGAGTGAAATTGAGTTCAACAGGGCGTTATTTTTGTTTCTCTCACAGTTACGATGAACATACCGCCTTTCGGAGGCGAGACGCCTTACTACGTATCAGCTATTAATCTGTGACGGTCGTACTGGCATAAAACAGTTAAACTTACCATCAGTTTATCAACGCTATACAGGTTTAATTCTACTTCCTTCCATTGTAACTGCTGGAACCAATTTCCCATCGCGTCGAGCATATTTTCGTCAGCTATCCAATGAATCCGAATTAATGACCATTGTGTTGTCGAGGGACTGGAGCAGATCTTAACTCGTTTGTCAGCAATCTCGAAGAAGCATTGGTTATTGTGCTGTGCATTGTACCGACCTTGTTGGAAAAGCAGACTTTTCATCATTGTCTTAATTTGTTCCCAAGCCCGCTGTCCTCGTACAATGGAAACCAAGTGCATGCGGTCTTGAGAGCTGTTTTTATTGAATATCACCTGTATAGATTAGTAGAAAATGTCACCTCTGTACAAATTCTTAGTGTTTTAAATTAATTTAGGAATAAGTATATCTAATTTTGGCAGCTCTTCGTTTCTGTACAACTTTCCAAGATGGTGAACAATGTGTTTCATTAATAGCCTGGCAATATTTTATCAGAGTCTGACAAATTTTAAAGTACAGTTACTAATTAAGTTGTATTGGATGGTCTGACACGGTCTGTTCGTTCAACTAGATGCTGAATGGAATAGCCTTAGAAGACTGGTAGAAGCATTGGAGAGACACCTCACCTGTTCTGTGAAGTAGGATGACATCATTGACTAAAACGTTTTTTTGACAGTTCACGAGCTAAAAGCGTTTGTTCGTAGCGTTCACAGTGAACTTATCAGTGATCTTTATAAATAAGCAATAAATCAGTTAATTCTAAACAGATTTAGAGCAAGTAGTTTTTACAATGTCAACCCTGGTTGCCGTACAGTGTGGGCGCGAAATAAAACGTTGGGAGAATGTAAGTTCACAGAGCGAGAGGAAAAAAATTACTTCCACTCCGTTGTGCACAGGGTTTTCCATAGAAAAGTGGCATATGTAGTTCACCTCAGTTGGCTGAGATTAGCTGAACTGAAAATGAACACCGGCTGGCGTATTCAAGGGAAACCGCCGTAAAGCAGACATATCTTAGTGACTGTAAAATAGAATACTAAACACGTTATGGAAAACTACCATTAATTTATTCTCTTATGCTCCACTGGAAGTAAGCGTGTTCACAGAGACTAGTGTTGAAGGTAGCTGTTTATCTACTAAGCCGGGATAGCTTTCACCCCATCAGTTTTACTGTTTTCTAAGCCATTTGTTAAAGAACTGGAGCATTGTGCTGGAAACGTTGGAGAATAGTGCATAGATCTATGTATTTCTTGACGCGCGAATTCATGTAAATCATGGCCGATATTTGAATGGTTTATGACAATGTTGCTTTGCTTACTCAATTTTAGACTGTGAGGGATATCGGCTAGCTGTGGTTGCTGACCAACCACGTGCAATATCACACCTGTCAGTAATTGGAGCCCAGCATGGATGGTGCCAATTTTGGCAAACTCACCACGGATTAGTACTTCATTAACAGCTTCAGTGAACATTGATTAAGTAACCCAGTTTTCATATTCATGGAACTACGTCGACACAGTAAGTTAGGGGGATGTAAACCAGATGTTGAACACCACTGGAATGACAAAATTAGTTCCAGATATTTGTCCGTTTGACAATTTGTCATTGAGTATCAAGTGCCTCAATTGGTACTGGTAAGCTCTTCTAGTTCAAGGAGCAAGATGAGCTATACTGTTCATCGATATTCATTGGATGTGGATGGGGAGAGATTTAATACAAGCATCCAATGACAGTGTAAAGCAATTGCTCATACTTTAATGCACTATCTTTTTTGATGGCAAATAACCAACAAACATTTTTCGCACCAAATGAACATAGGATTTTGGGAGGCCGTACGGTGATATATTATTGAATATCACTTACAGAGATTGAACTATACAGAAACGTAGAAAAAATAACCACAACCAGACCACGTCATTAACTGAACGTAATTTTAAGCCCTATGTGAAAATGGATCAGTGCTCTTGGATTGTATCTGACGTTTTCAGCACGCCAACGCCTTGCACGAAGCCATCTGGTAACCCGATAATTAATGAGATGCATAAACTATTGTCAGTTGTGGCGTAATAGAACTCCGAATGCAACCCCCACATCCCCTTCCGACTGTATCTTGCAAAATGGTGGTCCAGCCAGAATGTGACATTTCAAAGCCAAAAAACCAATTTTCTGGAGAGGACTCATGAATTCGCAGTCCCTCCAGCGCCACAGATTTCAGTAGTTATATGTACACTCTGACCGTCCCCCTAAACCAAATGTTTATCAACCTTAACACAACAAAGCCGGAAGTGTCAACCCCAGCTGGCGGGAACGTCACCTGTCGTGGGCAATATGCCCAGTGGGAACAGCAGAAAAAGGCGTACTTCCATCGCATCCCTCAGAGTTCCTTGTCACATTTATGACTGATCTCTCAAGCTACTAAGCTTTTGACATGATCAGCAAAGTGTGACCGAGGCGAGTTCTGCGCACGACATTCAATCGATCGAAGCGGATAGCTGTTGAAAGCTAGTGTCACACATTGCGTGATATAATTCTCAATACAACCTCCACCATTAACTACAATTGCTTGTGACACATTGGCTCAACATTCCCTGATGAGGGTACACGACATCAGCCTGTCAACATTGCGGTTGTCAAGTGGCACTGCCAATGGTCTGAGCGCAAAAGAGTTGCCATATGATCAGGTCTCATGTGTCAGACAATTCATTTTGCACTCGCTGAGTCCACGTCGTGTTGCGAAGATATGAACCGACCACCATAGAAAGGGGAGGACTTCGGTTTTTCATTAGACCGATTCAAACAAATGGGTTGTCATTAAAGCACCTAACTGGTCAATACGTGTTGTGTACCAGCTGAGAGGACAACTTGCAGTCAACATAGAGGAGATGACTTTTTGAGGTCGAAAAACCGACTGATTAGATTTCAAAACAAGGTGAAATGCTTTCGAGCTTGAGTTGCCTCATGGCTACAGTATCTTCAAGTAGCTGTAAGATGAATAGTTTGAAAAGCAGAACGACCGAATTATGAGACGATGACTGGAACCGTTCCTCTGAAGCAATAGTTGTTACTGTCAGGTTCGCTGTAGCATCCTGTGGTGGCTTGCTTATTGTCACAACAAAACCAGACCCCGCATCATGTGACCTGAACGCAGGACCAAGCCAAATCAAGCAGACACACGTTCACTGCTAGGATATCTTAACCTGAACATACTGTTAGACCAAAACCCAAACTGACTGACGCAACAGCAATCATTGTTATCAGCACACACCCGTAAGGAATACGCATACAGGAGTACTATCAGGTGGCGTTTTTCACGTTAAGTTGATGCGCCCAGCTAAACCGACACACAGGACAAAGCGCATCTCGAGGGTTAGCTAGTGAGATCGAGTTCAACATTGTAGCCTACTACTAAATTACGTTCATTTGTTAAGAAACACGTTTGTTTTTGAAAATATTGTTCTGAGAATCTGACGGTAGTATGATGCTGTGGGTTGCAGATCAAACGACCCCATGGATTATTAAAAACAAACGCCTGATCGACTGTTTCTTATGATTGCAACGCGAATTCATCTGCCTTCAGACGAACGTTGCAAGACCTGCCGATTAACATTATCCTGATCAGTTTTATAACGATATCTCAGCTAGTGCGCAACAATACTTTACAACCCAAGAAGTTTTTCCTTTTCATCCGAAGCAAAGGAGCGCATATATCTCTTCCAACATGTGTACAACGACTACAGGCATGTATGTAAAGCCATCTGCGCGAACTGTCAGTAACAGTGGAACAGTGCCCTGGAACTTAAAGTGTCATTTTAAACAGTGGGCAAGTTCTTTTTCGAGGCGATAGCAACGTACTTGGTCCCTGCCGTAGAACACTCCAAAAGAGAATATGACAGTTGGTTAGTTTTTCGGTGAACACCCCTGGTCCAGTGAAATCCTAATAAATACATCTCAACTGTTTACGAGGCGGCAGCAGAAGCTCACTGAATTTGATAGGTTTGATGAACCATTGTACACGCGCTGGAGGGTTATCCAGTCATTGTAAATTGGCAAACTAACCATAGCCGGCGATGGCAACACGCTGTCGAGAACAATGTCTATTTCTCGTACTTACTCTGATAAGCATGTCTTAAATTGTCAGTTGATATGTGTCATTTAAATTAGGGTTTCGTCATGCTATGCATGTATTAACGTTTTACATCCGCTCGATTTAACACCAGATGAAACGCGTGAAACGCACGCCAACATAAAGCCGATAGGCCAATTTTAGGCCTTGAGGACAGTGAAACCAACCCTATCAACAGAACAAAAAACTGCGGACGTTAACTCACCCTAAACTGGACGAAAAACAAAATGTCTTTACAGTCGTAGGCGACGCACTGACTATCTGGGGGGTATTCCCACAAACTAGAGCGAAATTGTATCGACCATTGGGGTTTAAATTCTATGCTCTTATAAGTCAAGGATCACCATGACAAGCACGACAAGCACGAAGCACTATTTCAGTGGATAAGCGGAATTAGTGTCCTGTTGGAATATTTCACTTTTGTTCACCTTGGTGCTGTAGAGTCGGATTAGTAAAGTTCTCTAGAAATACTTCCTATTAAACTGGAATGCACAAACTTCGCCTCTTTGACTCAAATAAAGTGATTGCTTTACACTGAATGCTGTCCCCTTTTCTTCTGATGTTCTTCGTTGGGTGACAGTGCAATAGCAATAGCCATGGTCTGAACGTTGAGAATTTGTCACATTTTATGCCTGGACTTGTTAAGTCATGGTGTCTAACGTCTCAGTCTGCCAACAGTGACTTTGTAAAGCCTGCCACATGAAGATAACAGAGAATGGACTCTGATCGATTCACACAAACAGGTCATGTTTGAATTATTTGTCCTTTTTGCGTACTAACGTAAAGCGGCAGGTGCAACACTGAGTTCTTGAGCAAATAATATTTCATTATTGTTTACCGATCTGCCAAGAAATATTGGTTAGCCGAAAAAGTATACATCATATGACAAATTAGTGTCTGTTCAGATCACCTAACCTCCTGATAAACAGACGGAACAAGTAAACGTTGAATACACTCCTGGTGTAAAAATCGGGTACAGATAACAGGATGGTAATATCGGTTAGTATGTTTCAACCATAAGAATAGGTTATGTATGAGTACCATCCGTACACGTAACTTTTACAAAATATATACCACGATATCTTAGTCAGTCATTGTGGATTGTGTACGCTATGGTTGATAACATGAAATATGTTGTTATTCCGAGATTCAAAGAAATAGAGGAGACTGCCAAAGCCGATTCTTTTCCCTGTTCCTAACGATGACTATTTGAGGTGAGGCAAAAAACTTCAGTGGAAACGCCGTGATACTTCCGTAATGTTGTATACATACAACAATCTATGCAAAGAGGTAGGCGTAATAAATACGCTGAAAGAAGCCTTGACCTGTGGTTTAGCTCACAGGTTCCAAAATTCTTAATCGAATCTATGTAGTAAAGACAGAAAGGTAGGTTGCAAAAATGTACATACAAACGTAACTGTAAGCATTCACTCCTAAGTGATTGTCGCATTTTATTTCCAGCAGCTCAGTAGTGTTCTTTGACAGAGCAAACGTGATGCCCATTTCACAGTATTATACTGTTTGGTCTTTTTCTAACACACTGCACTTGCACCAGCTCATATGAATAAAGTTTATATTCCACTATTATCGTTCTGTACGGGAACATTCATGTTGCTGGCTATTCTGCATATGTTAGCTCGCATTAACTGACAAATAAATTTATTCATAACACATCATTCGTGAAGATCGCGTTATTCATTGTGAAGTAGTGAACAGTTCGCAGACCATGAGTGACCATGTCGCACGGGATCGGTTATACCAGTATGCTATTCACTGGGTCGCTGAGTGCGGCGAAATCGATCGCAGATCCCCTATCGCTCCAACTTACTCAGAAAACAGTGCTTAATTAGGCCCTTTTTCTCGCCCTACCATGTATTAACCAATGAAATATCCTCTGTGAATACAGTTGAACTGGAGTTGTTGAACTTCTCACAGTGGATTGCAAGCGAACGTTAAAGTGGAATCAGGTATGTCGGGTCTAGCAAGACAAAAATTCGCACTCCTTATACCGGCGTACCGGTTCTCAGGCACTATGTGCGCATATACTCACAGGTGAAATTACGCCAGATAACTGGAACAGACTGTATTTTAATCAAGTTTGGTGCGGTTACTATACGAGTTTTTCCCGCACTAGTCAAGCATCGGAATGGGAAATTTAAATTTCATCAAACATTACTCTAGAAGCAACTATACTTCAGTCGACGTACAGATGATTTTGGTTATAATTAGTATATTCTGGTCCTTGGATTCGTGATTTTATTCCCAAACTTTCAACGTCAATGAGTTGTAACCGTTCTGAGCATTCCATTACTCAGACAGCGCAAGCAAATCAGAAACTGAAGTGCAGACTGTTGGTCGAATTCACATCCAGTCGTTTAATATCCTGGCGGTATCATATTGGATAAGTTTGTCACGCACTTAGCCCCTACCGTTTAAATACAGATTCCTGGAACTCACAATACTTTACAAAGTCTGAACGTCATCAAAATTACCTAACGGGATCGCCAAATTCATTGAAAAAGTATCTGGAAACGCGCAACTGTTTTGTGCCTGACGACTGAATAAGACTTCCTAGGTTCTTAGAATCCAAACGAGGAAGGTATGGTTTAAAATTTTCTAGTGATACCAGAAATTTGAATATCTCTTGGATTGCCAAAAATCACACAAAAACAATACCACATGGGAACAACGTGGATAAAACGCTATTCAGTGCTCAAATACATTCACACAGGTAGCATTTACCTGAATACTTCAAGTCAATTGTTTAGGAAAAATTGTTAGGATTAAGCCAATGTAATAATTTATTTGATTAGTAAGCTGACACGTCCGAACTTTCTGCTCTGTTGAGATCCCACCATTTGTTTGAATAGCATTGGGTTTAGATATTTCAGTATTTAATACTCCCGAAAAACACTTAGAAATTTATTACTGTGGCGTGCAGTTCGTAGAATAACCCATACAATCATTCGGGAAACAGAACACAATATACAGTGTTAAAGAAACAGTACTATCCAAGAATTTACAGGGTACTGTTAACATTAAGGAGTACATTGCAATATATTCTGCAATTCTTGAATGTCGATTTGCTTGCTGTGCACTTTCGACAAGAATTCACATACGTCCACCTGAACTCACGGTATTCTTAGAGTACTCATTACTATAAAACGCCAGTGTATAGACGGACAAAAATTCCACTTCATCGACAAAAATCTTAAGGTAATTCGTAAATGAGATACTAAGTCCAAACCAAAGCATCTGGTGTTGATATTGCATGAAATGCGCTTGAAGTAGACCAGGTACTCACTCTTGGTAAACGGCAGATCTTGTAACTCCGGTGAGTGGTGCTCATTAAACACCGACTACCTGTAACATTATCGTGTCATCCAAGATCATGAGACAGGCTGAGTTTCTGCGCCTCATACAAGTCCCTTTATCGTCTACACTGATCTGTGAAATCCACCAAATATGAAATAAACGACACCAGTAGTTGATGAGTATGCCAAAATCTTTGAATTTCATCATCCTTTGTTTATATGGCGAACGTTTCGTTCGAAACAAGCCGGGTACAGTTGCCTGAATCTGAGCTAAAATCACGAAATCGTGTTCCTAAGATTTAGCAGTCACAAATTCCAGCAACATGTAATTATAATTAGGATGTGTATTGAAAATAAAACCAGGACATTCGTTTCTGTACAATAATAAACACCCGCCGCAGTTAAATTCTAAGCGGTCACACAAACGGAATGTTCTGTTCTTATCCACTGTTTGTGTCCTGATGGTTTTCCACATAACTGGAATCTGACATGAAGTTTCCTCTGCTGCATGATCCCTAGTTAGCTGGTTCAGGAAAATGCATTACTCACACCGATACACTGTTTCAAAACTATCATTCATGAGGATGTGGCAATGTTGGTTTTCCTGGTTGTTCTATCAGTCAGACAGTGGGTGGTATTCATGCACCGGTCAACTCTGGTCGTATGGCTAACAAAATTGGTTCCACGGGAACTACTGTGTTAATGAGTTAATCGAGTTTTTTCTAAACAATAACTGGACCGTGTTCATTAGTGCTGTTCCAAACGCAGGGAAAATTGCGGGAAGCTGCACGGAAAATAACAATGCTAATATTCGTACAAAACGTAACTGAGGGAAGTGGCTAATATTAATCGAAGTCAGAACTGTAAACCACATTTGTTAGAAAACAAACCGTGTGCGGATATTCACGTTTCACACTAGATAGGGCATTGGAATCAATCGACTCAAATCACTGATCTCTTGTTAAGCACATTTCCGGTCATCAAAATGTGTGCCCAGTTGAAATTTTAATACAGTGCCTCGCTAATACTTGACAGGTGCTTCTGCTGTCTCGTTCACTGTCTCATTTTTAAACTTGGTAGTCATACTCGTGTTGCAAAGGGACTGAAGTGTTGGTCCCAAGAATTGTTTTAATAGACGGTGGCACGTTTATATCCTATCGACGTATATGGGGTCCGTTAAATTAGTCGTCTATGGGCTCCTTCTGTAGTTTTTTAGGATGTACTGCATGTACTCCAGTATACTGAACAAGCAGTACAGTTGATTAAAAGAGCTACAAGGTGGAAGCTGATGTTCTGTTCTGAATCAAGACCGAGTTACACGACCACATCTGGCACCCAGTTGTGCGTTAAATTAAACAAAACAGTTTTAGAAATGAAATTTTTCAATTTTACGGACCACTACGTTTTGTCAGCATGTTCGCGCACAAAATCTGTGCGGGGTTCTCCCTTCATCAAAAAGACCTTTAAAAATCACGCTGGAACATGTTTATTCCACCTCGAACTACGTCAGATGGTTACTGATAATATTTCCTTTCTAAAAAGCTGTCACAGCATTAGACGGACTATCCCGTTGTTCTGTTGCAGTATGCATTCTGTACTGCTGCGGAGCATGTAAAATCCCTTGGCAGGTTGTTTCAACTTAACTGGATGATTTCAAACAGTCCAACACATTACAGTAGGGTGAGCCCTGGAACTAGTGCAACCACCACCTGACAGCATTGCGCAAATAGTTCCTCAGAAGTTGTCCTCTGTTCTGAATTACAGTGTCCTGACTGAAATGCCACATAAACTGATCGACAAATTTGATCATTTTTCCAATGATACAGTCAACGCTGTCTACGTCCAGCTTCCTGCAATCAGGGTTGGTCTCAGCTATCAGACAGTCCTAAGAGTTTGCTGATAAAACAAACCAGACACGTTTGTGTGTTACACATTTGTGCTCTTTTCACAAAATCGACAACCACTTCTTGGATACGTGTTGTTTGGTTACTTCTACGCGGTGCATTCTGATAATGTTGGGGACTGTAGGATTTTTCCAAGGCTATTGACGAAGTTGGTGCAAATAATGGATGCAGAAACCCAGTAATGCATTACTGATAGTGAAGAACCCTAGTGAGTTATGAATGAAAAGTTTATCTTAAGTAGACCATTCACACTAAGCACCTTAATGAAAGATGGATGCATCTATGGGATCATTTCTGATGGCTGGTGGAGCATAAGGGGTTCAAAATTATCGCCCAGCTTAGTCAGATATTTAAATGACCAATTTCGCTGACAGCAGTACATTAACGAAATCGACCGTTTGTAACCGTTCAAGTAATGTTTTCTAACATAGAATACTTGTAAGCTTCTACAGTGGAAGTATTTTAATGTTGACTGGTGACTACAGCTAGAATATAGCTGTACTCTTAAAGATCCCCTATGAATTGGAATGGGCAACCTACCAGGAAGATACATATGAACGCGACGTCTATTAAATATGTGTGACCATAGCTGTACGAAGTTTCAGTTCGATGCATCCAAACGAGAATGAAACCTGCCGTGTGGCAACCACTTGGTTTAGGCAGATTAAATAATTCGTAACAATTTTAAAGCCTTCAAGTATATTCATTGGGAACTTGTAACACAAATAGTCTGCCTTTAAGTAAACTTAGGAATTATTCCAGTGGTTGTGGTCCTATGCGACCCGTCTAGGATCGGTAGAGTAGTTGGTTCTAGACAAGAAACAGTCAATTTGGATCCAAGGTCGATCTGTTATCTCCGTTCAGTGGGATCAAACTGGAACGAACTTGGTGGTGAGTTTTCATCTTGACACTAAATCACAAGAGTGCTCTATTAAATGAAACAATAGACATGCGCAACATCGAGACCTAACGTCTAGGACGGAAGCCAAATAAAAGTAACGTACTTTTCTTGAAGATTCAGCTATATCACGTGTTATCTAAAATTGAGAATTGGCCAATCGTATGCAGTGTACAACGTCAATAACTTACTATGGGTTGATACAGATTTTCCTGGTGGTTATCGTAGTGCATGAAGCTGAGTACCAAAATACTGGTCATGAACACTGCAGTAATCCATGTTATCTTCCAATGAAATCGTGTTACACGCATTGACACCGTTCGTGGTCAGGAAAACGGGTCTTGTAAACTGTGCTGGTAAATGGCTGCGATCACATTTATGAACCTGGCTAACCAATGAACCTAGGGACTGACAGACGAGCATGTGCGCGTGTGTATGTGCCCGTGTGTGTGTGTGTGTGTGTATTTTTGATCAGGTGCGCAGGTGATGGACAGACACGTGTGCGACTCATTGTTCACGTGCAAATAACACTCACCATATGTTCGCCACGGTTTCGCCAAAGTATACATGAAATACACATGAAATACCAATTGGAGACAATGGTAGCAGATGCCGAGTGTTTGTGGTTACACTCTAACGTCACAATTCTTGATTATATTTGGACGTCTTAAAGCTCAGGAAGTGATGATCGGCAATGACAGAAACACCGATAAACAAGATAATTGGTTCCGAAATATTGGGATAAAGCATTGGTAATTCACCTAACGCAATGAGACAGGAAAACTTGTTGAGCGCAGATGAGTAAATCTAGTAACCACAGTTAAACCCGATGTCATGTGTTCATCACGCAAACTGCAAAACAAGGATAGTGTAGTTAGGCGGGAAATTTGTCAGAAATGAATGGGTGAACAGCGTGCGTGGATTTTGCACTACCGACGAGGTTTAAGGAAAGCGAAACTCGAGTCTAGTGCTACTTTTCGAAAGAGGCTGGCTGGAAAATCTGTCTGAATGTGAATGCTGCGATCAAATGTGACTGATGGTCAACTTGAAAATTAGAAACCTTGAGTAACATAGTTGATTTCCGACTTAAACTGGCCCAAGCCTGTGAATAGCTGAAACATCGAACAAACTCGTAAACGGCGGTGTGCGTCTTCAGCTCGCGCGTATCAGGTGTGTTTTCACGTAGAGTGACTGGTTTTTCTTGAAACCTGCCACATTGTGGATAGAGTTTGTCGTGACCACAAAAGTTGCTCGGATTGAACAGCGGTTTGCTGCTAGATACACGTCACTATAAATGATAAAACACGTTACAAAAATTGTAAACTTCTTGCACGACTGATGTGAACAGTCATCCACCGCCAGTCGAACAAAACTAGTTTCTTAATTGCCACTTCCCACGTAATATTTGCTCATAATTACAGCTGTAACATCACTACATAATCTTTCTCACACTGAGCGTGTTATTAAGTTTTAGTACGTGGTTTTTCCATTCGATTCGTCCCCCCTCACTCATCAACATCGACAGGCAGTAACCACCATGTGAAACGTTATCATCTTTTTCTTTATCTCCTGAACGACTTTGAGAAGAAGGGCATCTGAATATCCGACAAAAAACACAATAAACAAGAAAGAGAGTAGAAAAACAAACCAGGGATCAAAAAGAAAGATGAACGACGCTTGCAGCAGTCAGCAAAAGAGAAATCGCTTTTAACTACGTGTCCGCTGTCTAGATTTGGTGATTTTCCGTTGACGAAACGAACCGTGTTCAGAAGAGTTCTTAAGATCAGAGTGCTTGCCGAAGGTCTGCCTTATAATTGTTTAGCAAAGAAACACAAACAACAGCGACTGTTGCTACAATTTGCCCGGACGTTAGTGAGCAATGTAATTGGATTACATCAGAACTGGTTTAGACGTTTGGCTGTTTATCATGTACATCAGGCCTAAATCCTACTGAATTTGTTCGGAATTTCACAAGCCACATGGTCAACAAACGTAGGTCACTAGTGAAAAACGTAAGACAAAACATTGACAAAAAATCGAAATCAATCCATTTCAATATTTACTAAGATAGCAGATAACGAGAAACATAGATACACCGTGTGTTATCTCTGTCCGAGCAGCTTCAGGTAAGCTACATGTAGTCAATGCATCTGATAACGTCGGCTGAAGCGATCGGATGAACGGAGAGATCTTAAAATCCTCCAACAACTTCAGAAAGGTCATCAAAAAAGCATTTTATACTGTAAAGAGAGAATTGTAGAAAATAATAACATTTTACCACTTGAAATGTGAACCAGCTGTATGTACGAGTAGACAAGCAAACAGTAACCGAAGTCACGTATCACTGTGAACTAGTCATAGCTTGGCCAAAAGTGAACAATCGCACACCAAAGCAACTGACTCGATACACTGATGAGACAGATTACAATTGGAGAGTTCAGAAATGCCTGAAGATAAGTCTCAAACGTTGTCAGATGACGCACAGTGTTTGTTTCGTCAAAAAAGAGAAAGACATTTGGAAGAACGAGATTAGCCTTCCGTAAACTAAGTTTGACGTTTTCCAAAAACTCATTATCACGTAAAACATTATACAGAGCTCACAGCTAACTGGCCAGACATTTCAGCAGTGCCACGTTCACACGAACGTATAATGCAATTGTGAATTAGTTCGCTGCTTCTCAGTACTGCCAAACAACACCTGGTAAACTGGTATCGGTAACATAACGAGAGGGTTTCTGGAAGCGATTTCCGTGAAGAAAAGAATAGTCGTTGTGTGGTTATAATGAATTGTGTAAATGCAACTGATCAACAGACTAGTGATGATTTGGTTCTCATGGTCTCGCTGTTTGAAGAACGATACACACTGTCACTAATATGTTCCCTCATTTCTGGAGGTATTCGCAGTAAACGTTAATGGTGTCCGTGTGTGTTTCTGCGGTCACACTTGTGATTCGGATTACTATACCTCTGTACCGTTCGCAAGGAGACGCTGATAAGCAGCTGTTTCCTAAGGTGATGAACTTTTAACCATTTCCTGACGAGCAATTTGGCAGACATATCGATGTGAACGAGGCATCCAACTTGACAAATCCGCCCAATTACGTGTCAGTAACATAATTTGAAGGCACAACAGTGGCGCCGGTGGATTTCAGCGTATACTGTTTGTAAACTCCTGCTGCAGTATATTTTTCTCAGGATCATTCGGTGCATTCTCATCTGCTTTCCGCGCCGGTGGGAAGCGAATGACCCCGACATGTGGCACTGCGCGGCAGATTAGCTAACAGGACATAAATTCACAGCAAGCCTTGAATAATAATACTATTTTACCAACCGTTTACAAGCTATTTCTAGGAATGATTGGTCAGTTCACAGTCCACAAAGTTTCGAACCCAAACGGATTGTTTTGATCACCATATGGATTTTGGAAACATTTTTGTTTGGTGGCCGGTGGTTTGCAGTATATGTTACAATGTATGAGATATGACTTACGTGATCCTATAGACGCGAGATCACACAAATATTGCGTTCATTTGTGAGCATTGCATGTGTAGTTGTAAGTTCAAAGGTGATGCTTCAAACTGAGTTGGTATCAGAGATTCATCCGCCAAGGTGCTGCTGGGAAGACAAGTTACGTGAGTCCGTTTACATCCATGGATCATCACAGATTTTGATACACTAGTATTCAGTCGTTCCAAACAGGCAATGGATAACCAGTGCAACGCTTAAATAGTTGTCACCCTGACCTGTGGGTAACATGTGAATTTGGAGCTGATAACTGTTTGCCGTTTCTAAACATACTCATAAATCGCCCGCACGATGGTTCTGTAAGAAATCCACGTGGTCCGATCATTAACTGAACCTTAGTAGTTCCACACCAGTCCATCACAACCGCACACTAGCAAATGCACTATTCACACGAGCAAGGCGAATCTACACACAGGATATTCTTGCGAAGGAGTGAGACTTGGTCACGGTGGTGCTATAATCTAATGGGTATCCGAAAAAGCCGATAGAAGGCATTAGTAAACCAAAAACGCCTTCCGAACAGGTGGCCACAGCTAGAAAGAGTTTTATACAGAGCTGCCTTTGAAAGATGAATGTAGCCTGCATCAAACAAACCAAAGAATATTGAACTAGATTAGGCGAACATTTAACACAGCGGAACCCTGTGTAGCAGCTCGGCTCTGGGAACTGCCTGTGCCTTTAATCAAAGGAGACCAGCCCGTCCGTGCCATCTCACATTGCATCTAACATTTAGCATGTTACTGCAAGGCAAGTTACATAGGTAGAACCGAGAGGTTCCTGGTCTCCAGAGTGAAGAAACATTTACCTAAATGGGTGCAGAACTCTGCATCACAGAAGAACGACATTTTCGTTGAAACACACAAGTAACCAACGTCCGCAGCCGTGAGACGCGTCCTGACAACTGGTCACGTTATCGACCCAGTTTGTGTATTCAGAATCCAGTTCAAGGTTCTTGCGGTTTGTTGTGGCGGTCGCCATCAATCGACTGAAGTCAACCTGATGTTTTCAGAAATAGTTGATTTTAACCTTGACACTTTCTTGAACTTAATGACCTTTCTTGGAGCAACAACTGACTATACGCCCTGCTCCCTAATTGTTTCATTCTATTGTATACTTGGTAATGACGAGTCATTAAGAAATGCTTGCATCCACTGGTTTTCTTTTCTAACGGTTTCGTTCAAACTCCTGAAGGAAATGAACTGTTTAAGCCGACAATCGGCTAATCTGCGTCTGCTCACAATGATGCCGCATGCGCATTGTGCACAACACTTTCCAACTCACCACCAAGGACACGGCCACCTCGGCAAACGCACGACCAACCGTATCCATGACCGTGATTTAGGAGACATGTCTCAACACACGGCGCGGTCAATGTCATATCTCCACTCGATAAACAAGTTATAGATCACGTGATTCTGGACGGTTCTGTGTAGCTTTCTACATGTTGATTACTACAGGGCCCTGGAAAATAATCAACTAACAAGGTCACAATATCTAAGTCTGTATTATCTGTCCGAAGCACAGTTGTAAATGTACCTACCCGGTTTTGTCTCCACTTGCGTTAAACACAATTCGTATTCTGTTTTGCACCATTTCGAATATTTTGCTATCTTACCCAAATTGTTCACGAATCAATGCAACTAATAGCATGTCAAAGAAGTAGTAGTAATTTGAGACATTTCAGTGAAAAAAACGCGAAAGAGATTTGAGTGCGCAAGTTTTGTGTTCACCGAAGAGTCCAGACACGGTCCAGATTGTTTAGGAAAAACAACCACATTTGGAACTGTGGTTCACTGGTTCTGTCACGAAATGCAATCACTTATGCGGGTAAACTGCGCAATTCAACATAACAGTAGAATGTTAGATCAGAAGTGCAGAGATTAAAAGATATCTTCATCAGTTTCTGCAATCAACGGAAGCGGTCACGTAAGGTTATAACGCTCAATGACGTGATTGAAGAACGAAGATCTTAAAATGATTGTACCTTGTCGTTGACGGAAACTGCACCGAGACATTCTGCCTTATAGGAGCTGACAACGGAATCAATAATAGATCAGTTGGCCAAACTTGCAGTTACATTGCATGAAACTAACATTCTCCAACAGCTGTATCAACAGCATATTCAAAATGATACACGTTGGAGGTAAATGACACACACTTTGCGTTCAGGGTTGGAACAAGCGGAACAAGATTGCCACTTCGAAAATGCTTAGCGGAGGTGCGTCCATTTGGACATGCCAACGGCTCTCTATCCAAAACATTTGTCAGTGAATTAACTAAAAGTATAAACAACGCTCGCGTCCGCAGCTCTTTTCAGGAAGAACTTACGTACGTCATTATAAACCAGCAGGCGCACTCTTGCAGTTTGTAGACAACACCTGCAGTGAGCTTCAGTTGGGGAGAATGTACAAAGCCAACATTGGTTTGCTAAAATATGCTCAGAGCGGAGTGTCTACAGTAGTGTGGTGAGGACAGACAGTCGCATTGCACTACTTACACCACCACTATTCAGCAGCGAGGCGACAGCATG